>APFE030170329.1:99053-143748 GCA_000404065.3 Pinus taeda | reverse complement strand
TTTTGATAAGCCTATTCCGAGGATATCCTACCTAGCCTCTTTTGATTTGCCTGCGGTGGGTAGTTGGTTTGGGGAAGAATATTTTACTTATGTCAGAGTCTATGGCAGCCAAGCCAATCCCCATGTCCTCCCCTTATATGTCCCTCACAAGCTGCTAGCAAGGGAAATTGCATACCAACTTACAGCTAAGAGTACCACATAGACTCTTAAGCAAGAGAAGAAAAGGGGCTGGCCTACTTTTCCTTTAAGATGTGGAGTCTTTACCCTGAATGATTTAAAACATGCAGAAAAAGAAGCCAACAAGATTCAAGCTCTAAATCTTCCTATAATTCCGAATAGAGCATATGATCCAAACCGATATGCATATGCCGCTCTCGAACATGCTAAATTATCAACATTTGAGCACAAAGAAGATATGTTCGATGATGTTTTTGCCTCAGCTGAATCAATAGGTCATGCTAAAGAGCTTACCAGGACAAGATATAATGACGAAGGGTTATCTGAGTTTAATAAGCTCAGGGAGCAGAGGTTGCAAACTCTGCCCCTAGACCTAATAATGCCAACCCAAGCAGCATCTTCAAGCGAGCCTGGCCAGCAACAAAAGAAAGAACCCCCTGCTACAGTGAAAACCAAAAACAATGAGCAGGAGGAACAACAGAAGAAAAACCAAGAGGAGAAGATGAAGAGAGAACAACAAGAGCATTTAAGGAAAGAACAAGAAGAACTCTTAAAGAAAGAGCAGGCAGAACGCTTAAGAAAAGAAGAGGAAGATAGGCATAGAAAAGAGCAGGAAGACAACCAGCGAAAGAAGCAGGCAGAAATGCGGCAGAAGGAACAGGAGCAACAAGAAAAGGAAAAACAAGAACAACTGTTAAAGGAGTCACAGTCCAAACAAACCACCACCGATACTAACAAGGGTGTCGTCACAAACCCTAAGCTGCAAAAGGAATGGCAGCATTTCAGTACCATTATCGGTGGAGGAAACGACTCACAGAATACTAATACTCCTAAAACTAGCAGTGTAAAGGATTGAAACTCATCTCTGGCTTTGAACGAAGCCAGCAGCCCATCTAAAACTATAAATGTGGAAATAATTCCAAAAGGTCCTAGCGACCAAATCACCCTCCAAGTAGAAGATATTCCTCCGTTGAACGTCTTCTACAGCCCTAAGCACAGAGCCGTAGTAAAGCGATCGAGAAAGAGACAAAGGCTTGATCAACCTTCCCTCTTTCCCGAGCAAGCAGTCATGGGCAATATAGTCTGGAAGGAGAAACTCGATCCCTCTGATGATTTGACCAAGTTGTCACAATATGCCGGAGCTTATTCGGCTGCCACTATCGACAAGGCATCAGAGGTAAGTCTTCTCTTAAAGACTAAAGACCAGGAAATTTCCACACTGCAAGCGGAATTAGCAGATGTCAAACAAAGGGCAATACAAGCCGAGGGGCAATTAGCGGAACAGCAACAGGAGACAGTGCGTGCAAGCGAACAGCTAGTGGAACAACAGAAAATAAATAGCCAATTGATGCAGCAATGGGAGGAGGAGAAACAGAGGATTAACCAGGTAGCAATTCAGAGAGAAAATGAATTAACAGAGGCTTTGGAGCAACTAAAAGTGGCAAATGAGCAATCTTTGAAGACTAAGGATGAGCATATTGCTCAAATTACAGCACAGTTAGAGACTACCAAGGGAGATTCGCAGATAAAAGAATTCAAAAAGGAGGTGATGTTAATCAACAAGGCGCTTATAGCGCAAGTTAAACTCTTGGCTCAATCCCTCTCTCAAGTGGAACCACTCTGCGAGTTAGCTACAACTGTAAATGAGCAGGTAGAAAAGGCAAGAGATGACTTAAATCAAGCCGAAGAAGATATCACAACCTACCTTGAATGGCAAGATTCGAAGTCAGGAAAGGAATCCAATTTGCCTAGGATACTTGAGGTCCATAAAAACATATTGTTTACAGAATGGCAAACACAGGTATTAAAGACAGAAAGGGCAGCATCAAGATGTGCATTAACTGCTGGTAATTTGGTTGATCTAGTAAATGATACTCTCTATCTAGCCAATATGATTTCCCAATGCACACCCGGGAAGATTACTACAGCAAATACATTGGAGCAGACGTGCTACCCAGATTTAGAGAGCAAGGCAAGGTTGATTACCGGAGTCGACACTTTAAACATAGAGACATATTGGCAGTTCCTTATCAAGCCTCATGAACAACGATCTACCCTCAAATGCTTAACCGATGCCGTTCAATGCATGATCCCCGACATCCAAGACTCCACCTACGCCACCCAGCTCAGTTCCCAGCTCAACAAACCTCCTGAAATTGAGCTAATGCTCGCCATCACTCAACTCAGATTCAAAGGGAAGCAGCCGACAGAATGACTCATCCTCCAGCTCCTCAGATCATCAGCGGAAATAGCAACAAGAAGTTATTGATATCAGAAATAATTAGCATTTTTGTTTTGTATATATTTAGATTAGTTTAGTATTTATAGACCCTTTCATGTCTTTAGAAAGGGTCGTAAAATTTTGTAATAGACTTAACAGACTGAAGTTTGCACTATTGTGCTTCAGTCTTTATTCTTTTATGAAACTCGACCGTTCGCTTTTACTTTAATGCAGAAATTTCTTGATCCAATTGTGCACTACTGTCATTGATTGAGGAATGTTTATACGTTGAGGCAAAAGCTAAACATAGCGATTGATATCGGGAGTGGCGTACAACTCAAATGGTATTTCTATCTTTGTTTGAAGTCATTCTGTGTATATGAATTTGTTGTGTAATTATTCTTGCTATCATTAATTGTATGCATGCGCAACAACAGGAAATCTTACTCATTCCACTATTGGGTGTTTATATGATATGCCTTATTTTTAATCATGTATGCGTTAATGGTATGAATGCTTAAAGTGGAGTAGTATCGCTTTAATCACTGCGCCTAACTATTTAGGCACAACAATCTTTAATAATTTAATATCTATGTCTATATAAATGCAGTCATCTATATAATTGTATTTGTGGATATAGAACATCAAAAGCTACGCTTTAGAGTTCAAATAGACTCCCGGGATAGTTTTATTTACTTATATTTCTGTCAATAGTTTTAGTCATCCACCTATCGCTAGTGTGTTCTACAAAGTATTCATTCATCCCATCTATCTATTTCTGGGAAACTGATCCCATTACCCCCAGTCGGAGCCACTATCCCAAACGGAAAAGGAGCTGCACTAAGGTTCGGACCGGGTGGTTTCCCCAATGTTGGTGCAGCGATTTTCGAGGCATCAACACTTCACAACAACTTGCCTTGCTTCAACAATTTCACAAGATTCAGTTTCTTTCTTGCACAAAGGTAGCCCATTGTTCATAGCTTGATCCATTCCCCTCACAGGCTTTTCACACGAACTTGGCCTAGCTGCACGCTGAGAAGCTTCCCCTTTAAAATTGTGCATTTATGGAGGGAAGCCAACCTTCCCTCCAGAAATTGCACAATTCTCTCTGGCAGCCTGCTGGGCTCTAGGATTGCACAATCCTGCTTGCCAACACTTCCAGTAGGATTTGCTCAAATTTCCCCAAAAAGGCTAGTCATCCCATAACTTTTGCAAATCTGGGCAGTCTTCAGCTGCTCTGCCCAAAAATTGTGTAAATCTCCTGGGCAGCCAACCCAGCTCCCAGCCAAAAATGCACATTTTTTCTCCAACAGTCAAGTAGTCTCTTGCATTTTCCACTGAGTTGACTGGTTCTGTCTAGGACTAAAAAAAATATACTTGCATGCATATACTACTTCTCCCAAGAAAACTTGCAAAGGCATCCATTATTTCAGGGATCTATGTTCATCAGTTGGAGGCTACATGCAAGGAGCAATTCCAAAACCTCCCACCAAGCATCCTTCCCCTAGATTCGTGGCATGAACATCACAACCTCGATGTTATCAAAACTCATCAATCGGATGTTGTAGAGCTCATTCCTCACATCAACCTTGCAGCTCTGATATCCCACATCACATATAGGATTAGTCATCACAACTCAACTGTTTTAGGGTAAGCCCGCTTCCCATGTCTTGTGCTGCATTTCTGCCACTTTTTGTGTTTTCACTTGTGGGAGTATTGTTTTCTTGATTTCTCTAAACTTTTGTTGTCGTTTACATGTATACTAGCTTGTCCTAGCTTTGTTTTAGTTTTCGTTGCTATCTCACTATTGTCGCGTGCATGAAACTGTTTTGCACGAAAGTTTTCCCAACCGACAAACTACCTCACCCACATGCATGTTGAATTTTTTTCTTAATCTTTCATTCATGTTTTTCATGCACTGTCAATCACTCCTACTATCACTTATTGTCATCATGCATCTACTATCTTAGTTTCTTTCAATTTCCCATTGGCGAGTCAGGCCAACCTTGGCCCAGACTCTACCTTCACCAAGGCTGCATTACGCAATCTGGGGAAGGAAGGCTCACCTTTCTCTCTAGATTTGTGCATTCCTACCTAGCACTGGCCTCTAGGACTGTTTTTCACATTTATAGAGGATAGTGGTTGGTTGGCCCAAGAAATTGTGCAAATCTGTCTGTAGGCCAGGAGTCCTTCCCAACTGGAATTGCGCATTGCGCAATCCCAGTAGTCAATAGCCAGACTGGACTGTGTATTGTATAGTTTTAGTAGTCAACTAGTCTCCAAACAACCCAAACTATGCCTTGTGCAGTCTTGGCAGTCAGCCTCCCGACCTCCCAGCCGAAATTGCATAACCTTCATGATCATGCACCAAGGTATGTTGCAAGTTAGTTCTCATGTTCATTTTGGTTTTTGACTGACAAATTTCTTTCCATGAGTGTTTCCATGTCTCTAGGTATCCCAAGTGTTCATTTGCCTCTCAGCAGTATAGGTATAATGGTTTCCAGGAGAGCAGAGACAAAGACACCATTCTAGGCACACTTGGGCATGTAGTCGATCAAGTGTCCACAAACTTGCCTACCCACGAAGACATCAAGTTGTTCGTAGAGAAGGAAATCAAGATATGACAGAAGCAACATCACAACGAGAAACATCATGAACAATATCTAAAGATAGTCGAACCAAATGCAACAAATGCAAGAGGGTTGTTGACAACATGGAGGGGAAACAAGGTTGCAAGCTCAAGCAGGTCCATTGATGATGAAAGAAAATTTGGAGACTCTGGCTATGAAGTGATGGTGTGACATGAAGATTGTGTGAAGGAAAAAGCTGGAACAAAGAAGGATTTTCATGTGTTGAAGTAGCAACTCAGGAAGAAGTTTAAGCTGCATAGACAGATGAATGAGTTACGATAGGAACAGGAAGCAGTGGGTGTAGCATGCACTTACTGATGAAATTGTGGCAATACAAGTTAAGGATCCATCCCAGTAGCTAACACAAAGCTGACATGGTAATAAGTGTTGTTGATCACATGCAGTGGATTTAGTAGCATGCATGTTGTTGAGCACACACATGTATTCCAACCCATTCAACACACTGACCAAGTTGAAGATAAGAAGCAAGTCCAACTGGGGCTGAACATGTACCTTGGCAAGTTGATGCACATGACAACCAGCACACACTTGAAGAATAGCACGAACACTATGAATCGGTGTGTTTTTGGTTCACATGTAGCCAAGAATACCATGCGCATGTTAGCAAACGAGTTGGATGAAGGGGCTGAACCAATGCAACAGTTTCAATGGAGGTAAGAGATCGCTTTAGCAAGATGTCACCATGAGGTGCATGCACACCATCACGGACGACCAAGCTTGGCATCAGCTCACCACCTTCACCATCACAAGCATGTCAAAGAGTTGGTCTCATCATAGTGGACTGAGTGTCAGTGGTTTCTGGCAAGGCTTTCTCAAGCCATGTTGTCTCACATGAGCACATGTGCATTGTAATGTCGATTCATGTCAAGTATAAGTCAAGTGTAAATAGTTGGATGTAATAGTCATAGAGTAGGTGAAGAGTCATGAGGGTAGTTGAACTGTCACAAAGGGTAATTTCAAGGGTCACCCCACCCTTTTCTATAGATAGTCCCTCATAACTCATTGTAAGGGATTTTGGTCAGCCAAGCTTCTAATAATACTATCTTGAAGAAGGCTTGTATAGTACTGTAATGCACCTTGGCTTCTCCACTGTACATAGCTATTACATCTATTTGGAGGAGCAGGTGGATGTGCATGTAACGTTTTACTGATGGGCCTAGAAGGTTTACATGGATGTATTGTATGATTGGAACTTACACTTTTATATAATTAGAGCCATCATATTTTCATGCATATGTTGTTATTGTAGTTGGACTGCTCTAGTTGCCTTAATGATATATGTTGTTTAACATAAGTATTTTTGTATGACCTAATTCACATGAAATTATATGAATATTTTTTGAAATGTGTTGTATATTTTGTTAATGTTGTCACCGTCTATTTTGACTGCTCTTCTGGACACCAGATGGACCTTTCACATGAACCTTGCTAGAACAACCTTTTCACTTGTTCGGACTGATCCATGAGTGTTGTATGTGTTATCTTACCTTGTATTTTGTGAATATTGCATCCGAGTGGACTACTCCACCGAAAGCTATGTATGGATTTTTATGTTGTGTGTTCCTAGCTAAGTTGGGACTGATCCCTTTCAACTTGGAACGCACCTTCACCCTTTTCTCCCCCTTTTGTGTTAGAACCTCTCATACATATTCCTTGACTCACTGCAATAGTCACACCCTTGCTACTGATAGAGTTATCTTACTTTCCTTTGTGTGACATTGTGGTCAAGGAATTACCTTACGACCCAATGTTGGAACTCCTACACCAAACAATTTGAGGTCTAATTGGGAATTCTTACCGAGGAGATCCCCTTGACATGTTGGCGGGTCCAGCACCGTCAACATTTGTGGTGCTAGAATGAGGGCTTGATGACAAGTTGTGTCCTCTCATCCAGTTTTGAACCTTTTCATATATTTCATGGAATCTTGCACTCTTCTTCCCCTGAGGTGTTTTTCGAATCGTGAAGATCTCTCCATCTCAGGGAAGCTTTTCGATCGCTTCTCCACTCACACGTATGATGGTGAAGGTGAAGTGGCCTGGCCTATGCACTTACATAAATTTCTTTCAATGATTCATGAGGAAGATGAGTTTTATGACAAACAGGCTGGTTTGCTACTTGCATACACACTTCGTGAATCTCCATTTTATTGGGTGCTCAGCCTATCAGCTAACACCGTGCACTCTTTTGAGCACTTCTGTGATCTCATTAAAGACAAGTTCTATCATTTTGATCCAGACCATCTTGACCAGAAACTATTACAAAAATGGATGCCTCCGCATGATTCCATTATTGATTTTTGGCAGCACTTATGTGACCTGCAGTTTCAAGCTCCGAGGAGCTAGATGAAATTTTCTTATCTTTGGGACCGGTTTGAGTACTACCTTAAGAAATATGCCTGTCCTAAGAGAAAGTTTGAGATCAAGCCTCTCTCAACATTTTTCATTGATAGAGCTACACAATCTCATGTGGAAGTGGGCACTGTCTCAATTAACTACCTGCCTTCCTCTTATTCAACAGCTCCACCACTACCTAGTGATGTTGAGGATCATGCTCACGCACATGTTCATCTTTCACACCCTCCCAACTTCACTTCACTCAATTTTCACACAGATTTTGGTTGTGAGCCCTTCATGTCCTTATATGCATTCTTTTCTATGACCTTCGTCTTCGCACCCAGGTGTTCCTCTGGATGATGTTATCTTGTGTTCATCCATTCCAGACTCTTCACTTGTTGTGAACGAGGAACAACCCACTAACGGAGTTGGTGTTGCACAACCAACATGCTTTATCATTCATGAAGAGTATGAGTGGGGGCTTGATCATCAACACTCACTAAAGGATGACTCCCTCCCATCCGAGCTCCCTCCATTCTTTCCTAACATTGTTGGTGAACCTGCTATTGAGTTACGAAATGGTTATGTATTTACTCATAGTTCCATCACCTTTTTCCTCTTTTCTTATCTCTTTCATATCTTGATATGCTAACATATAGATGGATTATGATAAGAAATGGTGAACTACTCTTAGTTAATATTTAGCCATTGTAACTAATTTTTATTCCTTTTTATGCAGAGAAACGATGAAAGGAACAGTTGTTGTTCCCTAGCGACGGAACAACATAAACCAACAAAATAAGAATGGAGTGCATCAGTTGCGGTTAGGTCGAACGACAAATCAGGAGGATCAACACTAAATATGAAGGGTATCAAAAGATAGCATTTAGTTGCAAATCCCTCAGGATCAAGAGATCCTGAGGGATCACATTTATCTTTTACCTCTTTCTGACTATAAAAGCAAAAGACTGTAGGAGGAAAGGGGATCGATCTCCGTTATTTCAAATTGTAATTTTAATTTACAAACTCATGCTGTTGGAGAACACGATTGTATTTTAATGAGGCTTGAGTTCAACGATTAATATACAATTGATGTTGTTCCTTCGTATTCTTTGAAGTAGCTTAGCAATATTCGCCGGTGGCTAAGGGCATGGCCTCTAGTGGATTAAACTGCTCCCTTGTGTTATATATTTCTGATTCTCACAAGTTTGATTGGTTTTATATTTTTCGCATTTTCTGTGAGTTTGTCTTAATTGCTATTTACCGCTTTCCTATATTGAAGTAGTACATTTTATTTACATGTTTTGTAGCATGGTCATTTGATTCTCTTTACGCTTATTGTAGATTAAATTATTTAGCCATTAAGACAGTGAATCTTATTGATTTAATCAGCTGTAAGAGTTTGGTTATCGCTATTGAACTCTCATTTGACATCATTTCCATTTGGATTTCTTAGTTGAGATTGAGTGTGATTTAGATTGAATTAGCTAAGAAGAGATTGGTTATTTCTACTATGCTCTCGATGGATGCTATTGTCAATTGAATTGTTTGTGTGAGATTTGATTACGATTTTAGCAGAGGATTAATTCTTGATTCTTAGATGTAATATTTCCTTTAACAGTTGCAATTTGAGTTTTATAAATGCATCCGTTTACTCTTGTATCAAAGGTTTATACTTCATTTTAAGAAACATTACTCTCTAGATACATAGGATGTGCATATTGTCTACACTCTTGCAATAAAAGGACTTGCCCTGATTGATGATTAATGTGGGGTAAGTAGGAGTTCTAAAAGACACCTTTTATCAACCAACAGTTTGGCGCCATTGCCAGGGAGAGTGTCATGATTTTACAAAGAGTGATGTATATCTGATAATTGTTGTTGGGAAATAATTGGGTATTGAAAACAAAAGGTAAGAACCTACGTAACGAGCAAGTAAAGTGCTTGCTCCTCCACTTGCTTTTCAGCACAACTATAGAAAAGAGAAGTAGGTGTTTGATCTTTGTCTATTGAGAGAGAACTGGTATTAAAAATGGAAGGTAAGAACTTGTGTACAGAGCAATTAAAATGCCTACTCCCCCGCCCACTTTCCAGAAAAATTGCTAAGAATTTAAGGTAGAAATAAGCATTTGAATTTTTGCATGAATGACTAAGAAGAAAAGACCAGAAAACAATACAATCCCACACCCCAAAACTAAAAAATCTAAGGGACTGGTGACCCTTGGACGATCAATTTTTATCGATGACATCTTAAGAAAGGCTGAATCTCAGCCATCAGTAGGTCCCTGGACCATTGCTTCTAGACAACCTATTGTCTCCCTTCGGGCCATAGGTTCACCATCTATAGCCTACACTGAGGTCCACAGTAAAAATTGAAGGGACTAAGCAGAGTTTTCAAGATATTGAAAATTTGTGACTAATTCCATCACAAGAAGGGAATTCTTGCAACATCCATGAAGAAGAAGGAGAAACAGGGGAATCCGAGGAACTAAGATCCCCTGAGATAGTAATTGAACAAAGGACACCCAATGTCCCAAATCAAGGGAGTGCTGTTAGAATCACTCCCGCCTCTTCTAGACATCCTAGGGATAACCCTCTAGCTCCAGAGATCATAGAAGGGTACTATCATATCTTTGATCAAATTGTAAATAATCCATAAACACCCAAACCTCTACATTACAGTATCCTATTGTGGACACAACTATCAATGCCCCCATGAAAGCTATCTCTCCACAAAATATTCCCACCTTTCATGGACTCACTTTAGAGGATCCGGATACATTCTTGTTTGAATTCAACATCCTATGTCAAGGTTACGATTACACCACCAACCCCCAGAAACTTAAGTTGTTTCCCTCCACTTTAAAGGGAGCAGCCCTACGTTGATTTATGGGACTGGGTGGGGGCGCCATAAATGATTGGGACCAAATGAAAACTGCCTTCCTCATAAAATATCAAGATTATTGCAGATCTAGAGAACTAAAAGATGAGATATTCCAAATGATAGCAAGGCCTAGTGAAACTTTGGAAGAGTATGTGGAGTGTTTCCAATATAACCTCCAAAGGTCTCCCTACGCAAATCTACCTGATAATGTGTTAAAAACCACAATGATTAAGGGGATGACATACCAGTGGATAGAGACATTAAATATCATGGGTAAAGGTGATATCTATCAAGAAGAATATGCTAACATTATTGATTTGTGTATCAGGTGCTCGAGGGGCAGTACGAGACTGAAACTAGTTGAACGCGATATGATCACTAGGGACAACAAAATCTCTGGCGAAAGTATTAATCATACTGAAATCGACAACCTACTGGAAGATTTCAAAACGGATATCTTGGGAACATTGACAACCCAATTAGACATCATACAAGCCAAGTAGAAGCAGGTCGAAGCAGAATAGAACCTGGTTATTTTTTTCCCTTGATGCAGGAAGAAACAAAGTCATAAGCAATGTCCATTGGATATGGTACAAACCTGTGCCATATGCACTAAAGAAAATGCCACAGAAAATTGCCTATCACTCCAAATATTAAAAGTGGTCTTCAAAGAGACAGAGGAAGAAGTGGAACCAGTCTACCTATTAAATCAACATCGCTAATGGCAAGCACGACAAACAAGTATGCCTACCAATCCATCTTCATTCTTTCAGCCTTCACAATATAATTCTCAGCAATACACAAGAGCTACATGGTAGAACCAGCCACCTTTTCCTAATTGGTCACCACAATAATTTTCTATGCCACCTTGGTCCAATCAGTGAAATCCAAGCAATAGTTGGCCAAATTCCTCTTACTTTCCACCATTCTAGCAGAACAATCCATATCCATCTCAATGGTCCCCCTCCACTTCTCAAAAACAAAACTGGCAATCAAGCTAGCAAAGACCTACGAACCAACCAGCAGGAACCATTCCCCTGCCTCAACATACACTACCAGCACCTTACACGTTGCAGCAGAATCCTCAACCCAATCTATGACCACAGCTCCTAGCCCAGCCCAACCTAAATCCTAACAACATACCAGTCCAGTTGGTGCAAATTATTGAAGGTCTGGATCCGAAAACTGAGTTGAAAGAGTGTAATGAACTCAAATTGAGGTATGGATGAATAATCAAGTCAGAGGATGATAAAAGTATACAATTGGAAGAACGACTACCTGTAGAACAAAAACCTCAAAGGGAGAATACAGTTAAACAAAAAAGGCATGAACAAACTATTACCTCTTCTCCACTGTTCCTAGAAAGATTGATTATACCTCACCCAATTAAATATCCCGATTTCAATCTCCTGGGAGAATTAAAAAATCTTTGTGTAAAAATACCCCTCCTCCAAGCTATTCAAGACATTCCAATCTATGCAAAAACCATTAAGGAATTGTGTACCAAAAAGACTACGAGGAAAATAAAAGTAACACCAACTATCCACATAGTGGGAACTTTGTCTGATTTATTATTAGGCAGAGAGATAACGGTGAAATATGAGGACCTAGGAAACCCTATTGTCACAGTAAAAATAAATGCATGTTCCTTTTCTAATGCGTTAGTTGATCTAGGGGTAGCCATTAATATTATCACAACAACAACCTATAAGAGACTTGGCATCATAGCCTTAGATCCAACTACGACCTTGTTGGAACTTGCTGACCGATTAGTTATTAAACCAGAAAGGACATTACAAGATGTAATGGTGTCTATAGATTCTTGGGAGTACCCAGCAGATTTCTTGATTATTAATCCTAGAAACTGGCTAGATGGACATCCTCTAATATTAGGAAGACCTTGGCTAGCGACTGCAGACGCTTATATACGTTGTTGAACAGATAGTATGACTATAGCCAGAGGAAATATTGTGAAGAACCTAGCTTTATATCCTTCAGCTCAACCAAGCCTTACTATAATAAAAACTAGGAAGCAACCTATAACATACTTAACCGAAAATAGTCGATCACCACTAACTGTAACAGATGCTCTTGAATTTAAGAATCAAATAGAAGATGAAATTATTAACACTTACATTAACCACCCAGTTGTCGTATCTAATCTAAAATGTCACATTATTGAAGCAACCTTGGATAATGAAATTGAAGAAGATCCTTTAAAAGATATCAATGACCAAACAATACCAACAACAACTGTTTATAACAGCAAACCCATTGAAATTGAGTCAAGGAAAGTCCTAAACATTAACAAAAACTTGGTTGATGACTAGTAGCAGAGGCTTATCCAACTCCTTAATAAATATAAAGGGGATTTCGCTTGGGATTACCCAAATATGAAAGGGATTGACCCCCAATTATGTATGCACCACATCTATACTGAAAAAGATGTGAGACCCATTCGACAACCTATACGAAGATTAAACCCTCACCTAAAGGATGTTGTTAAATATGAACTATAGAAATAGTTAGATGTAAATTTCATCTATCCTATATCTGATAGCAAATGGGTTTCTCCATTAGTTATGGTTCCTAAAAAGAATGGGAAATGGCATATATGTGTTGATTATAGATAGCTTAACAAGCCAAGACAAAAATATCATTTTCCCCTTCCGTTTATCGACCAGGTTTTAGACACATTGGCAGGTAAAAAATTCTTCTCTTTCTTGGACGGCTTCAGTGGCTACAACTAAATCCAAATTGCCCCTGAAGACCAAGATAAGACTACCCTCACCTACCTCTAGGGGATTTTTGCTTACAGGGTATTACCTTTCGGATTGTGCAATGCACCTGCTACATTCCAGAGAGCCATACTTAGTATTTTTGTAGACTTGATAAATGAGGGATTAGAGGTGTACATGGACGATTTTATAACCTATGGAGATGACTTCGAGCAGGCATTACAAGCACTAGAGAAATTCATAGAAAGATGTATTGCTACTAGGCTCTGCTTAAGCCATGAGAAATGCCACACGATGATGACCGAAGGCCTGATCCTGGGTCATTACATCTCAGCAACTGGAATTTAGGTAGAACCAACAAAAATTCAGGTAATCCTCTTACTACCTACCCCCTGCACTCAAACTGAGGTACGTAGTTTTTTGGGATTTTATTGATATTATCAAGGATTTATAAAAAAACTTCTCCCAAATTGTTGCACCATTATATGCTTTGACAAATATCGATTTTATATGGACTGACAAATGTGACATTGCCTTTGTAGAATTAAAACAACGAGTATCAACAACCCTAGTACTACGGGGCCTGAACTGGGATTTACCATTCCAAATTTCATCTGATGCATTAGATACAACCATTGGAGCAGTTCTCGGCTAAGAATAAGACAAGAAACCCTATGAGATATACTACATCAGCAAAATTTTAACTCCTGCTGAGTTGAATTAGACAGTGATTGAGAAAGAGTTTCTAGTTCTAATCTATGCTATTAACAAATTCAGACACTATATAATAGGATACCCTGTGGTTTTGTATACTGATCACTCTGCTATCAAATATTTAGCTAATAAACCTATTATGAATGGAATAGTTAAACGATGGTTAATCCTTTTGGAGGAATTTGACATAACGATCAAGGATCGACTAGGAAACGAAAATTTGGTGGTAGACTTCCTCTTACATGTGCCAAGAATAGATGACGCAGAGGTGGTAGAAGACCAGGTCCCCGATGAGCACCTATTTGTTGTGACCGTGAAAACACCATGGTATGCAGATGTTGCAAATTACCTAGCAATGGGAAAACTACCCAAACACCTAACGCCCAGAGAAAGAAAATTAATAGTGCAACACAGCACTTGGTTCTTGTAGATCGGAGGATACCTCTTTCACACAAGAGCCGATATGCATATCTGCAGGTGTGTCATGGAAGACGAAATCTACGATATCCTAAAGCCTTGCCACGATGGAACTTGCAGTCGACACTTTGTAGACCAGAGGACTAGCCATAAAGTCTTACAGATGGACAATTATTGGCCCACCATTTTTAAGGATGCCAAAAAATTTGTCCAAGCATGCGACAACTACCAAAGAATGGGCCACCCTAGCCAGTCTAATGAGATGCCCCTACATCCTCAGTTAGTCATTGAACCTTTTGAACACTGGGTGTTAGATTTCATTGGTCCAATAAATCCATATTCTAATCATAAGTCATATATATTGGTTGCATCAGAATATGTGACTAAATGGGTGGAGGCAAAAGCATTACCAAGGGAAACAGAGGACATAATAATCCACTTTCTTTTCCAAATTTTCGTGCGGTATGGCTTGCCCAGAGAAATAATTACAGATGGAGGGCTATAATTTGTAGGCCATAATATTTCTGCTACACTGAAGAATCATCACATTTTGCACAGAATCACATCTCCATACTAACCACAGGCAAAGGGCCAGGTAGAAAGTACCAACAAAGTAATCAAGGCCATTCTAACAAAGACAGTCGCCTCACATAGACGCGACTAGGCTACCCGATTGCCAGAAGCCCTGTGGGCATATTGCATGACTTGGACGAATACGACAGGATACTCCCCATATCATCTAGTGTTTGGCGAGGAACCTATCTTCCCCATAGAATTTGAAATTCAGACATTGAGGATAGCCCAAGAAGTAGGGTTGGATTTGAATGAAGCACAAATTAACAGACTACAACAAATAAATGAATTGCATGAAATCTGGCTATCTGCTCTTCAGCATACTACACTTATTCAAAAACAAAGAGAAAAATGACATGACACCCTCATCAAAAAAAATATATTCCATGAAGGTGACTGGGCACTTCTGTACAACATTAGATTCTAGGATTTCCCGGGCAAACTCCAGACTAGATGGTTAGGTCCCTACGAGATAAAAGAGGTGCACGATAATGGCATCCTTACGTTAGCCACCATTGATGGGTCTGGCTACTCTTTTAAATAAAATGGGCATCAAGTACGCCTCTACCACAAGCCAGTTACAAGGGAATCCTTTTGCCAACAGATACATGAAAATTCCATGATACAAATTCTCGCTAAAGAGGGCAACTCTTCAACAGCACCAGTCCAGTGAAGAATTTATCTTTGAAACCTGTAAATAAAATTTCTTTTCTATTTTCTTTCTATTTGATTTTATTTGCTTAGAATAGTATAAATGATTGTTTGTCAGTTTGTTTTCCTGTTTTCTTTTGTTGTTCCCTACAAGGAACAGCTATTGTTCCCTATAGGGAACAATACTTTTCATGTGCATTTTCCTTTGTTGTTCCCTATAAGGAACAACAATTTTTGTGTGCATTTTTCTTTGCTATTCCCTATAGGGAACAACACTTTTCACCTGCATTTTTCTTTTTTGTTCCCTACATGGAATAGTTATTGTTCCCTATGGGGAACAACACTTTTTGTGTGCATTTTTCTTTGTTGTTCCCTACAGGGAACAACATTTTTCATGTGTATTTTCTTTTTTGTTCCCTACAGGGAAAAGTTGTTGTTCCCTACAGGGCACAGTTGTTGTTCCCTATAGGGAACAACACTTTCTGCGTGTATTTTTTCTGTACTATTTCCTACAGGGAACAACTATTGTTCCCTATAGGGAACAACACTTTTTGCATGTATTTTTTTCTTTGTTGTTCCCTACAGGGAATAGCTGTTGTTCCCTATAGGGAACAACACTTTTTGTGTGTATTTTTTCTTTGTTGTTCCCTATAGGGAACAACTGTTGTTCCCTAAAGGGAACCGCTGTTGTTCCCTATAGGGAACAACACTTTTTGTGTGTATTTTTTCTTTGTTGTTCCCTATAGGGAACAATACTTTTTTAGTGTTTTTCCTTGTTGTTCCCTATAGAGAACAACACTTTTTGTGTGTGTTTTCTTTTTCTGTTCCCTTCAGGGAACAACACCTTGTGAGTATTTTTTAGAACACCCTTTCTCCCCCTTTCATGATCATTCCTAGGCCATCCCAGTTCACTCTTTATGATCCTCTTTATGGAATAAAAGTAAAATACATATCTAAGGACAACAAGTATGGAGTCTACTGAAGCATGAAAATATCTTGAATATTATCATCTTTAACAAGGTTTCTTTGTGATGATCGAAAAAGAAAGGACACAATTATCTATACCACTTCACTATCTTCATTTCCACTATAAATGAAACTAGCTGATTATCTTTACCATGCTGGTTCTCCCTTGTCCCATATAACACTCTCTGTTTATTATCAATAAGAATATGGGTATATTTTTTTCTATTGATATGTTCATACTTATTCCACCATCCCTACTCTTAAGGAGTATTGAGCCACACTCTATATACAAAACAGGGAGAATTTAATATATATATATATATATATTCACTAACAATTTTATGATTTTTTTTCCATAGATGGAGGATAGGGGGTCTCATCACGAGCTAGCCTACCATGATCATAAGGAAGGAGCGAAGTGGCATTCCCACTATGGCCACCACACCAAGGATATGATCCAATGGATGCATTAAGAAACAAAGTCCTTGGAACAGAAGGTCTCATCACGAGCCGGTCTGACCACTTTCGCTACTTCACTGTGAATGGCAATGTGTTCATCTAGTTACCATGCCAACATATTGGTCTCTACTATGGACATCATAATGAACTTCCCTAATTATACATAGAGGACCATGGTTCCCAAGGGTTAGAAAGAAACTTTGTCGAGGCTCTGGATGCCTACAGGCAACAGAAGCTCTGCTTATGGTATTGAAGTTTTATTTTGTACATCAATAATTATTATAATGCCCTCTTCCTATGTTTCCATATTTTTTATAGAGAGATTATGTCCCTAACTTACCTTGAACCTTTATGCATGAGTTAATCTTTTAAAATCAACCACAACAATTTTAAGTGGAATAACGACAGTAAAGTACTATTTCCTGCATATGTTGTCCTTTTTCTTTATCGCATCACCTCACGACATCTTATCACTTATTGATACTTCTCATTACACGCCTTGTTTTCATTACTCCAATATCCTTTATGATCCTTTCATTAATATATGTACCTTGCCACTTTCATTACCCAATCCATCACCCTTGTACTTTGCTGCCAACGTGTCATCCTTTCATTCATTCGGTTGTAGGTGACCTATCATTTCGAGAGGGGTTGAGTACCTCTATTATACATATGCATGCGCTGTCATATTTTCATTTGATTTTGTAGAAAAATACGACATCCTATAAACACAGAGCGTGTGGCATTATAACAATCCTTGATAATAGTATTTATGTTTATAAAGAATCACCTGATAGAGCCATTACAACCATTTGTTGTTCCATCTCTCGGCTCTACTCGTTGCTGTGCTTTCTCCACTACACTAATCATTTGCAGAATTCAAGCATCATGGGAGGAAGAACAGTGTGCCGAGAGCCTTTAACACGTGTTGTCCCCGATGAAGCCAGGGAAATTCTAGCTCGTGCAGGATGGACAACATATTTTACAAGATTTCAACCCCTCAATGAGGAAATTGCCATCGAATTTTTACAACATCTACAGAATGGACAATCCTTGGTAAGAGGTAGACAAATCACTGTAACAGATGTTGTGCTAGTAGAAGTGTCTGGTTTGCCGACAAAAGGACCAGTATGGGCTAGCAAGCGATTAAAGCTTAATGACGCTATGGAGGTTTTTAGGGATGAAGGACGGGAGCTAATCAAGAAGGGTAAAGGCATTCGGCCATCTTCTCTCGAAAATCCATGGGGAGAATTGGCACGAATTGTCTAGAACTATATTACCTGTGATGGGCGTAAAGACGTGGTAAGGCCGTGACAACTCAACCTTTTAGAAGTTTTAAAATAAAAATGTTCTATTAATTTGCCTGCATTGTTGAATTCATTATTGCATGACACTGCCAAAAGGCTAAGACAGTCTTAGCCCACAGAAACAGGAGCTACCATTGTCTGATCACGATAATAGTTAATCATAACCTTGCCCAACAACAATCAACCTGGGATTATCTAATATTGGCCCTCCAAAGAGGTGAAGACCTGCCAGTACCTAACCCTGTTCCAAAAATAAAGAGAACTGCCCTTTCAGGAAGCATACCTCACAAATGCAGATGATCTACAAGGTTGAAGTCAAAATTGGGAGCATCTAAAAATACTCAAGGTAGCGCTAGTCAACCCATAGAATTATCGAACCCAATAAATGAACAAGATTCGCAACCAGAGTCAGAAGGACAAGATAACCCTAAACCAGAACCTAAGGAAGGAGTAGGGCATTCTGACAATGAATGAAGAAACGAAGTGGGACCTCCTCCAACACCAAAAATGAGTTCTCAAGACGATCTGTTGCACTATTTTGAGACAAGGATGGCCCAGGTCCTGTCGAACATGAATGTCTACATGTAACATGAAGAACCGCTTAATCTTAACTTAGGAGAAATCCAATCTCCAGTGAATTCTGGCTATACTAGAATTATGTCTCCCTCAAAAGATACAAGCTGCGAAGTGGAAACAGATACAGAGGCCATTCAGGAATTAGAGAACCAATCTGGTGACATGCTCCCAGTGGAAAACAGTCATGAAGGTCTAGACCCACAAAACATAGGCCAAGAAGAGGAAGTAGAGACAAAGATTATTTGGGAATCTGATAATCAATCTGGAGACACGGTCTTATTGGAACAAAGCCAAGGTGAAAAAACGGGCTCTTTAGAGACAGAAGCTATTAACAAAACTATTAGCAAATGAGTTACTCCTCAGAAAAGGTATAGAGCCAGAACGAAATTGAAGAAGCTAAGAAAATAACACCAGAAGCTTCTCAAGATGGTCAAGAGGCTCCGAAGAAAAATAAAAGAAATCACAATGGGAAAGGTTCCGAACAATACCCCTGAGGTAGTAAATGTGGCTGTGCAAATGGAATTATATGAAGATATGGCTATAGGAACTCAAACTCAGCCCATACCTACTCAAACAGTCATCACTCAAGAGAAACCGCATGTAGATTTAGTAGACGTAGCTACTAAGATAGAGGTTTGGACCTCCCACAACAAAGAAGTACATATAGAAGATGTAACCTCTTATAGCATGGGCACTTAGACAGAGGTTTGGACCTCCCACAATAAAGAAATACAGACAAAAGATATCCCTTCCTATAGCATAAGCACTTAGACAAGCATACAAGCCAAAGACACCATAACACACCATGACCCCATTCTACTGAATCTTCAGGAAGAATTGGCACAAGCTCAACTCACGTTGGAACGACTTGAACAAGAAACTATTTCCTGGCAGAAATATCAAGAGCTGCAGAAACTACTTTGGGAAATGAATACAACAGAGAGCGACACTCTTGACAAATGTAGAAAGGTGGAAGAAAAAATGGATAAGATCAAGCTCAAGCTAGACAGAGTCATAAGTCAAACAAACACCATCTACTCATTGTATTTGGATGTCCTAGCCTGCAGGTCTCTCGCCACCAATTATGCCTTATTTTTGTTAGAACGGTACCTATTATTGAAAATTAAAGCTATAAGAGCTGGTAAACCAATTGAATTAGGAACAATTGAAGATTTTATAAATCGCTGCAAGAAACATGGTGTAAAGGTACAAAGGCTTCTTTGTGAGTTTTATCTGCACAATTTTATATTAGAGAACAAGGTGGAAAAGAACCCTAACCCTTTTGTAGGAGATGTTCAATTCCAGGATTTTATTTCGTTTTTAGTTAACCAACTCAAATGATTTAAAGCTTATAATGCATTTCAAAGATAGGAACATGGATTGGATCTTTGGGTGACAAGTGAACTTAAGCACCCCTTACAAATGTTTGCCAACCATAAGAGTCTGATGACACAAGAAGGCATGATTAAAACTTTAAGGCCCATACATAAGGAGATTGTACAGAAAGGAGTGTCATATTTTCTCTCCATTCAAGAAATATCTCTGACTGCATCTAAGCTCAGATGGATGATCTCCACTAGTAGTGTGAAAGATAGGGAACCATTTAATTATAGAAATCTTAAAGCAGTTGCAGCCCTTTTGGTCACATATATCAATCCTATTTTGAGAGAAGGACCTTATTGGTTACGATGTCAGTTTCGAAGCCCCATTATTTGGTATCCCCCTGAAGGTTATTGGGCTAACTACGAATTGCCTGAAGGAAAGGAAGGGCCCACCTTTGCGCTTCTGGCTCAACACCATGGTTTTAGACCAATTTTTTATGCTTTCTCTTTAGCCTACTCTTTAACTACACTGCATAAGAACTACTTACTTTTCATGAGGACATGAACCAGGGTAAGCAGGGGAGTATGTTGAGTTACAAAATGGGTATGTATTTACTCTTAATTCCATCACCTTTTTCCTCTTTTCTTATCTCTTTCATATCTTGATATGCTAACATATTGATGGATTATGATAAGAAATTGGTGAACTACTCTCAATTAATATTTATCCATCATAACTAACTTTTATTCCTTTTTATGCAGAGAAACGACAAAAGGAATAGTTGTTGTTCCCTAGCAATGGAACAACATAAACCAACAAAGGAAGAATGGAGTGTGTCGGTTGCGGTCAGATCGGAGGATGAATCAGGAGGATCAATGCTAAATATGAAGGGTGTCAGAAGATAACATTCAGTTGCAAAAGACTGTAGGAGGAAAGGGGATCAATTTGTGTTATTTCAAATTGTAATTTTAATTTACAGACTCGTGCTATTGGAGAACACGACTCTATTGTAATGAGACTTGAGTTCAATGATTAATATATAATTGATGTTTTTGTTCCTTTGTATTCTTTGAAGTAGCTCAGCAGTATTCGCTAGTGGCTAAGGGCTCGGCCTCTGGTGGATTAAACTGCTCCCTTGTGTTATATATTTCTGATTCACGCAAGTTTGATTGGTTTGATATTTTTCCCATTTTCTGTGAGTTTGTCTTAATTTCTATTTACCACTTTCCTATATTGTAGAAGTACATTTTTTTTACATGTTTTGCAGCATTGTCATTTGATTGGCTTTATGATTATTGTAGATTAAATTATTTAACCATTAAGACATTGAATCTTATTGATTTAATCAGCTGTAAGAGTTTGGTTATTGCTATTGAACTCTCATTTGACATCATTTCCATTTGGATTGCTTAGTTGAGATTGAGTTTGATTTAGATTGAATCAGCTAAGAAGAGATTGGTTATTGCTACTATGATCTCAGTTGATGCTATTGTCAATTGAATTGCTTATGTGAGATTTGATTACGATTTTAGTAGAGGATTAAGTCTTGATGCTTAGATGTAATATTTCTTTTAACAGTTGCAATTTGAGTTTTATAAATGCATCTATTTGCTCTTGTATCAAAGGTTTACACTTCATTTTAAGAAACATTACTCTCTAGATTCATAGCATGCACATATTGTGTACACTCTTGGAATAAAAGGACTTGCCCGGGTTGATGATTAATGTGAAGTAATTATGAGTTTTAAAAGACACCTTTTATCAATCAACACCTGCCATCCATGATTTCGCATGTGTGTCTTCATCCACAGATGCACCCATTGTTGATCTTTCACAAGACACACCGTATGTTAGCCCATCATCCAACAATGGAGAGGACCAATCATTCATTGGAAATCCATTTGATCTTTCATCTTCTTTTTCCAAAAACACAAAGGGTGAACATATTTCCTCCCCATATACCCCTCTGTGTGATTCATCAAACCATGAAGGATGCCGACCAACATCCTGAATTTTCTGATCTTGGTTGTCGTGATATCTTCACCTCATAATCCGATCACGATGTTGATTCACTCGTTGTTAATTCGTCTAAGCCACTGGTATATGAATACCCATTTGTCAATGAAGTCAAAACCCCACAAATCATCGAGGCACTTTAGCCTGAGATGATGGTTATGTTAGGCCCTCATTGTCCTAAGGTTGGTTTTGCTTCTGATCAGGAAATTGTTCAAACACTCAAGGCTCCTCATCACTCATCTGTATGCACTTAAGATCAATCTAACACTCAGATTTTACTTCCTCCACTCGAACTACACGATCCCATTTCTCATGCATTTGAGTCTTACATTGCAAGCACTTGTGCACGATGCAAATTATCTTTGTTTCTTTCATTTGCTTGCATGTCACATTCAAGAGTGTGCCTATGCTTCAAAGTTGTGTGTAGTGTCACACAACACCATGATAAGCCCATGGACTGCCCTTCATGCACACACACTCATTTATGTCCCATGTGCACTTTGAATCATGAAGTATGGTTGTATTCATTGTTATATCTTTCTTACTTGCTGGTTCGCACAACTGGGTTGCTCGCAGACCAAGCCTTCACCAACATGGCTCTACCAATGTATCGGTGGCTACATTGGAAGTATCACTTCATGTGATCAAGCCCATGTGTCGTCAGTGTAGGAGTACGAGTAGTGTTTTCTTTCTGTTGTTTGCTTGCATGCTTATTTTCTTATGTGCTTTGTTTGCTTATTTGTTTGCTTGCTTGTTTGTTTACTTTCTTCGCTTTCATTTTTTCTTATGCTCTTTATTTTCTTTTTTTATTGTTAGTTTGTTCGCTTGTTTCGTTCATAGATTAGTTTTGCATGAAATCATGTATGACTCTTGAAGAGAGCTGGGTAAAGTAAAAGAGGTCTTATACAACTATCACTACTTGGTTATATGTCATATTTCCTCTGTATGATGAGCTTGCTACTTTTAGTCCATGAAATGTTAAAGGAAAATGCGTACTGTTCAAAGTGAACCTTGGTGTAAACACAACGCTTGCACACTAACTATTGTTACCTTCTCTAGTTGATTTTTTTTGGGTTAACCCTTTTCAGCTCAGTCAAGTAGAGTAAGGTAAGGGGGAAAACCTTAATATGCATGTTAGAGATACAATAAGCTACGTCTCTGCTGGAACAACCTCTTCTGCTCTCAATAAGTCGGGATCCCTCTTCTGCCTCTCAAATGAAAAAATGAAAAAATGAAAAGTCAAAAATTCAAAATGAAAAATGAATAAGGTGAAAGAAGAGAAAGGCTTCTTGCACACGGAGGTGATGCAAGTAACTCCGCCGGGGTACTGACCAGGCTAGCTGGCAGCAAATCCATGCTTGTGTTCCTATGCGACTCCACTGGGGTACTGTCCAGGATTGCTGGTAGTGGAGCAACACCAAAGATGAAACTAAGACTTTGACGACTATACTACTTGTGCACTTATATACCCCCCAACCCCAATTGAAACAATTGTGTTGCCTTGGCTTGGAAAGTGTATCAATCAACCAAGGGTTTGGTAGATGCTATATCTTACAATCAAGTTAGTGCGAAACCATATGAGTTGAAAACTGAACAATACTTCCGGAGGTCTTAGACTTGCTTTTCAAAAACAAGGTCCATTCAGAGAGCTGGATTTATACCAGTGTGTCACCAAGTGTTGTAGTGGCTACAACCACCCTCCAAAATTTTGCCTTAGCTTCATTTTGGAGCCTCCCTTCCAACCCTCACAACATCTTGCCTTGCTTCATCAAATTCACAACATGATCCATTCCCCTCACAAGTTGTTCACCCGGACTTGGTCTAGCTGCATGCTGAGAAACTTCCCCTTTAAAATTGTGCATTTTTAGAGGGAAACCAACCTTCCCTCCAAAAATTGCACAATCCTCTTTGGCAGTGTGCTAGGCTCCAAGATTGTGCAATCCTACCTGCCAACACTCCCAACAGGATTTGTGCAAATTTCCCAACAAGGCTACTCATCCCAAAATTTGCACAAATCTAGGTGGCAATCAACTGCTCTAACTAGAAATTGTGCAAATATCCTCGGAAGCCAGCCCATCTCCCATCCAGAAATGCACATTTTTTCTCTAACAGTTGAGTAGTCTCTTGCATGTGCAGATGAGTTGACCGGTTCCCTACGAGACTGAGAAACATAGCCATGCATGTATGGGCTACTTCTCCCAAGTCAGCATGCCAAGGCATCCCTTGTTTTAGGGATCTATGTTTAGCAGTTGGAGGTTACATGCAAGGAGAAATTCTGAAATCTCCCACCAAGTGTCACTTCCCCTAGATTCATGGCATGCGCGTCACATCCTCGATGTTACCAAAACTCATCAACCAAACATTGCAGAGCTCATTCCTCACATCAACCTTGTAGCTCTGACATCCCACATCACATCTAGGAGTAGTCAGCACATTTAGCTCAGTTGTTTTGGGGTAAGCCCACTTCCCATGCCTTTGCTGCATTTTTGTCACTTTTTGTGTTTTCACTTGTGGGAGTACTGTTTGATTGATTTCTTTGAACTCTTTCCATCGTTTACATATATACTAGCTTGTCCTAGCTCTATTTCAATTTTCATTACTATCTCACTATTGTCGCATGCATGAAACTGTTTTGCTCGGAAGTTCTCCCAACCGGCGAACTACCTCACCCACATGCATGTTGACATGTTTTGCATGCACTGTCAATCAGTTCTATTGTCACTTAGTGTTTCCATGCATCTACTGTCTTATTTTCTTTTAGTTTCTCGTTGACGAGTCGGGCCAACCTTGGTCTAGACTCTGCCTTCACCAAGGCTGCATTACATAATCTAGGGAAGGAAGGCTCACCTTCCTCTTGATATTTACACATTCCTGCCTAGCACTGGACTCTAAGATTGTTTTGCACATTTATGGAGGTCAGTGGCTACTTGGCCTAAGAAATTGTGTAAATTTGTCCCTAGGCCAATAGTCCTTCCCAACTAGAATTGCGCATTACGCAATCCCAACAGTCATTAGATAGACTAGACTGTACAGTGCATAGTTCGAGTAGTCATCCATTCTCCCAATAGCCCAGACTATGCCTTGTGAAGTCTTAGCAGTCGGTCTCCCAACCTCCTGGCTGAAATTGTGCAACCTTCATGATCATGCACCCAAGTATGTTGCAAGTCAGTTCTCATGTTCATTTTGGTTTACGACTGACATATTGCTTGCCATGGGTGTTTCCATGTCTCCAGGTATCCCAGGTGTTCATTTTCCTCTCAGAAATACAGGTACAATGATTTCTAGGAGAGCATAGATGAAGACACCATTCAAAGCACACTTGGGGATGCAGTCGATCAAGTGTCCATGGACTTTCCTACCCATGAAGACATCAAGTTGTTCGTATACAAGGACATCAAGATATGACAACAATAGCATCACAACAATAAACATCATGAACAATAGCTGAAGACATCATACCAAATGCTACGAACGCAAGAGGAGGGTTGTTGACAACATGGAGGTGGAACAAGGTTGCAAGCTCAAGCAGATCCATTAATGATGAAAGCAACTTTGGAGACTCTGGCTACGAAGTGACAGTGCAACATGAAGATTGCGTAAAGGTAGAAGATGGAACAAAGAAGTAGTTGCATGTGCTGAAGCAAAAACTCAGGAAGAACATGAAGCTGCATAGAGAGATGATTGAGTTACGACAGGAACATGAACAACATTGGGTGCAACATGCACTCACAGATAAAACTGTGCCCATACAAGTCAAGGATCCATCCTAGCAGCTGACACAGAGTAGACATGGTAAGCATTGTTGTTGATCGCATGTAAGGGATTCAACAACATGCAAGTCGTTAAGTGCACGCATGCAATCCAATGCATTCAACACACTCACCAAGGCAAATATATGAAGCAAATCCAACTGGGGCTGAACATGTACTTCAGCAAGTTGATGCACATGACCATTATCACACACTTTAAGATCAGCATGGACATTATGCATCGGTGTGTTGCCGGTTCAAGCATACCCAAGAAGACCATGTGCATGCTAGCAGAAGAGTTGGATGAAGGGGCCGAACCAATGCACTAGTTTTAATGGAGGCAAGAGTTCCCTTCAACAAGATGTCACCATGAGGTGCATGCACACCATCACAGATGACCAAGCTTGGCATCAATTCACCACCCTCACCATCACAAGCATGTCAAAGAGTTTGACTCATCACAACAGACTGAGTGTCAGTGATGTCTTGCAAGTATTTCTCAAGCCATGTTGTCTCATATGAGCACATGTGCATTGTAATGTCGATTCATGTCAAGTGTCAATGGTTGGATGTAACATCCATGGAGTAGGTGAAGAGTCATGAGGGTAGTTGAACTGTCACAAAGGGGAATTGTTACACAACATTTTGTCACTATCCCTATACTCCCTATCCACAATCCTGGAGGACCTCTACAGTGTACCCAACAAGCTTTCCTATCATGAAGACGCTCCCATTGTGTCCCTCCTCATTAGCAAAACAATTCCCTCTTGCATCATTTCCCAGAAAGCTTTTGTTTATACCAGTTTACAAGATCGACACTAATTATTTGTGTCCTCCTCGTGCCGATATGCAGGAATTACTTGTCCCTAGAATTGATTGGATCAATTGAGCCCTTTCTCAGTCGTGACAATCCTCTTTTGGAAATTTTTTTAAATAGGGAGCCAAAGTTTCCATCTCTAGAAGCTTCGTAACGGAAGTCTGGTAAATGGTTAGGCTGGATGGAGTTGAGGAGGTCAGTTTGGGCTGCTTTCCCCTATTAGGATGAAACTAATCCAAGAGATAAGGCCTTCTCCCATGAGAAGAGGAACCATCTCCCCTCCATCCAAGCTATATAAACCTCTCTTTTTCCCAAGCACAAGTTAGCTTTTAGTCCTAATTAAGTTCTGGCTAAAGTTTTGATTTTCGAGTAGTCAGCAAGCTACCCATAGTTTGTAGCTTTCTAGCTTGTGTTTAAGGGAGAATTTTGAGTTTGGTTTGGTGTGAACACTAAAGGGAAGAGCCTTGAGACTACCATTGTTGAGGCTATCCATGAGATGCTAGCAGAAGTGCGTGGGAACCCGGATATGTAGGAGGAGAACAACAACGTCAAGGCATTAGTTGTAATCTCTTCTTGAACTAATATAGATGAAACTATCGATTGATTTCCTACATGAAATGTCATCTCACATATTTATGGATTAATGTTTCTTGACATGTTAAGTAGGTTGAATGCAATTTGTATGTTATCAAATTTGTTGTTTGATGTTGTTGACTTGTTTTAGGTGTTCGAAGGAAGGAAATGGAAGGTAGCTGAAGCAAGGAAGCAAGATCATCACCAAGAAGAATAATATACTAAGAGGTAGGCCCTCCTTTTTGATTCTAGCCTAAGGAGATCTTCCATAGATTGTTTGTTTGTGGCTAGACCCGCTCTCTCAGGCTAGAGGAATTGTTTGTGTCCACACGTAGAATTTACCTGCACCACAAATTGGTGACTCCACTAGGGAACCAATCCTTTTGTTTGGTTGATTGTCATTTTATGGTTTTGTGTGAACTTTTCTAGTATAACTATTTCCCTTTAGTCTTGTCTTCTTTGCCTCATTTACTACTCTAGGTCTCAAATTTACAATAGCAAGTCTGGTCTCAGCCTTTGAAAAAAAAATATTTTTTCCTTGCATCCTCGGTCAGCACACTTATTTTCTTAACAGATGCACCGATTAATGCGAATTGCTCAAAAATAGTCGCATTGACCCCCTTCTAGCACTTGTTGTCAGTTTAGCAGTTACATTGATGCATGTAGGTAAAGATGGTTTTCCCTATATCTCGACCAGTGTGTCTTGCTCTATTGGTTTCTGCCTCTAAGCTTGTTTAGGTTGTATTCTCCTAACTAGAAAGATTCGTTTGGTTTTGTGTATGTTCTTGTTGATTTTCCTTCCTTTTACTTGATTTCTTGAGTCCTTGCATGGTTGGTGGCCCTAGGATATCTAGGTTGTCATCCATTTAGTTGATTGTGAACTTAGTGAGTCAAGTGATTGGTGAATTTACCCCTTGCATTTCATTTGTAGTCCTCTTGTTGCTTTGATCTCCACCACACAAGTTTGAAAGGTTTTGTTTTCTTAAGCGTCTTTTTCCCAACATATATTACATTTCTTGTCTTGTTTTTGATATAGTCATTGTGTCATTGGTTAGAAGAAAATCTATTTTGTGACTTTTAATTTGCTTGAGGATTGGTTGTCTCGAAAACTTTTTCATTGAAGTATTTTATGAAAGATTCATTTTGTCATTTCATGAAAAGTACATAATTCTAGTTTGTTGCATCAATGTGTTACGTTAGTTGGCATCATTGATGACTAGAGTTTCATTTGCATTTGAAAAGAAAAAAGAATTCTCTTTACTTGTGAAAGTATTGCTTGAAGTGCACTTATTAGGAAAATAGGAATTGGAAAGAGTTCTTCATTAGTTTATTTTCAAAATGTAAAGTAGTGAAAAAATCATTTTGCTTTCAGTTACTTGATTGCTTGCATTTCATTGTGTTTTCTACTCTCTCTAGTGTAAACAATTCATCAAATTGAAATATTCTTGTCTCATTTAGTTTCATATAGGATCTTTTGAGTCACATTGCTAAGGCATGAAAAATTGAGACATAATTCAAGATAAACTTTAAAATGAACCCAATTAACCTGAGGTGCATTTGAAACCTAACGGTCACATCTAAAGGGTCTAGGCTAGAGACGTGTTCCAACATCTTTAAACCTAGCAGTTGTCGTTAGCTTCGGCACTAGACAACACTAGTACAGAATTGTGCTCTGCGTACCATTGCGTATATAAAGGGAGACCCCATTAGCTTACAATACTTTATCCATAGGAAGCTGAGTCTACCACCTTCTAAACATGATACACCAAACACAACATTGGGGGAGATTTCCTACCCGTACTTCTCGGTTCACTGGGAGGTATTCTGCAGTTCACGGTTACCTGGTAATCCTTTTTACCTAGATCATCTTGAGTAGTCATTTGATATTTTTGACTCATTAAATTTAAAATATTGTCTAAGCACTTGTCCTTTTGAGCTCGTTTCAAATTGAAAGTGATAGAGTCATCTTTGTTTCTTTCTTGACTCTTAAAACATGAAAGAACACCAGTTTGTTTATGCATCTTAAAAATTTGTTTCCCACAATCTCATAACATCCTTGTTAGTATTTTCTAGACTAAATCATTAGTATTCCTTAAAGTAAAATTTAAAGCCTTGAAATTTATCTATGTTTTCCTGTTATTTGAGACGAAGCCATTGTGACTCAACCATCTAGTTCACCTAGTTCCTCTTCCTCTCCTCCGTCTAAAAGATTGTCTGAGGAGCCATTTCTTGAATTACCGCAATGACTTGAGGAACAAGGTGTTGAACTCTAAATTGTTTTGAGTATTCAATATTTTTCATCTCATCCTCCACCTCCCTCAGATACTGGGTCACTTTTTGATATTGGCATGGAATATCTGGACAATCCTATTGAGACTCCTGAAAGTTCGTCGACTCCTGAAGGTTAGCTTGGACTGGTTGTTTATCCTCCAAATCCTTTGTTCAATCATGTTGTGATATCACCGCAGCGTTCGTACAATTTGTACAATCAACCAAGTATTCCTTTCAAATTATCCCCTCGAACATCTTTGTTCGTTTATCGTTGCTTGTTTCCGCGTATGGACTCTGAAGGTGAAATTCCAGTATCCTCTCTAGGTCACTCGGAGGTCTCCACTCCACACACTATCGAAGAGGAAGAATATCCTTTTCCACCTGAAGGTTTCCCCTACATGGGAAGCATTCCCATTAGTTTTTATCGAGATTTTCCACCTAATTATGTGACTTTAGCACAATTGGTCTCAGGTACACCTAGTGCCTCATCGCTTTATCATAACCCTGTTTGGGCATCTCGTGCTATGCCTACCACAAGTCTATTCATTCAGAACCCAACATCCCAATAGACGGTGATTTTTGCAGTCACTTCAGTCCTAGATTGACCCACCATTTTGAATCCTCTTGTCTTGTTGGTTCAAGTAACCCATTCGGTTCAACTGACAGTCTCGATTCATGTCTCTCTCAATTCATCAATCCCTCCAATAAGTGGACAAGTTGTGCTGCCTAGGGGGTAGCATCCAAATGTTTCTATGGTGTCAGGCACAATCAATGTGAGTGGCTCACAAGCTCACATGGTTGCGATGAACCAGCCTTCCTCTTGTGTTTTTCAACACCCTATTGGTCCTACTGGATCAAGCAATGTCCAGTACCAATAGGTCCAAAATATCATTTGTCTGTCCGGGTCAAGCAATTTCTAGTATCAGCAGCCTTATGAGGCTCACGCTTAGTACCAAACTCCTTATTCTCCATATGGATCTCAAGGAATGACCAATTTGCCTTACGTCCTTCACCTTGGACAATATGTTCAGCCTAGTCCGTCCACCATTCCTGGTGGCTATGGCCAAATATAGTTTGGAAATTTTCAAGGTATCAATCCGGGAACTTTTCAAGTACCCTTGCAACAGCAAGGACAACCTCTGTAGCAACAAGGGTAAACTTTTTTGTAGCAAGGGCCATCCATGCAACAGTAGGGGCTACCATAGCAATGACAACTGCAACAATAGTAGGGTCAACCCTTGTAACAGTTGCAACAAACCTTGCCACCACAAATGCAATATGTTTAGAAAAGCACCTAGCCTATATCTTCACAAGGCCAACCTTTGGAGCCACAGGGACAGCCTTTGCAGCCACAAGGTCAACCCTTGCAGCAATAGGACCAACCTGGGCAACAACAACCCTTGTACTCCTATCAACAAGGGAAAACCTTGCAAGGAAAAGGTCAGGGTCAAATCATACAACAGTAGGCCCAAAATCCTAATGTCCAAGGGAAAGAGGTTAAGAATCCTTTTTTCCAAGGGTAGCAGGTCTTAAATCCTTATGTCCAGGGGCAACAAGTTCATAACCCATATGTCCAAGGATAGCAGATGCAACATCCATATATCGAAGGTCAAGAAGCTCAACAACCTTTTAACCCATATGTTGCTTATCAACAACCTATGGTTGGAAAATTGCAAGGCTTTCAAGATCAAAATCCACACTATGGATAAGGTAACCCACAGTGGGGGCAAAATCAACCACCTTATCGACAAAACCCTCCACTATGGGGACGAAATCCTCACCAACGCTGATGGGTCCCTCCTACTGGACCCGCTTATCAACCTCCAATGCCTTTTAACACCCAACTATTGTTCTTGGCTACACTAGAGTTTCCATATGTGTCTCGACTCATGAATGATCTAACTCTTCATTTGCCATACTAGCCTCCGGTCCCTTCCAAGATTCTGAGTGATTGTCCGAAGTTTGAAGGAAATTCCAAAGAGGATCCACAAGCCCATGTGATGACATATCACCTCTAGTGCTCCTCGAATTCTTATGTTGATGATTCCATTCATCTTCATCTTTTCCAATGAACTCTTACAGGTGTTGCAGCTAAGTGGTATATCAAGCTACCTAAAAATACCTATCATGACTTTAACACTCTCGCCATGGTCTCTCTCACACATTTCCAATTGCCAATTCACTATAAGACCAACACCCACCTACTAACATCACTCAAGAAAGACACTGCGAATGGAGGCATTAGTGTCACCTGATTAAGTTTGAGATTGCTAATTAGTTGTTGACCAAATGGTTCACCAAATCCTTCGTCAAAAAAATTGTTGAGGACATAACTATGGGAGGATGTGTCATTGAAGAACAAGCTATTGCACATGCCCAGTATCTAGACCTTGTCTATTCACAGTCTGGCACGTTATATGGCATGTTACCTAATGCACCCAGACCATCATCTGATCTGGCATCATCTAAGTCTCCTGCTACTCCTCCTGTCGATGGAGTACTTGGTTCAGTGACACAGACCCCCGCAAAGTATTCTTCCAAACAGAATTCGGTCTCTAACATTGCTTCTAATGAGTCTTATTGTAATCTACCTGGCCCTGATAAAACCTCATAGGTCCATTCTTTTTAGTCTACCACAGTGGACAAATCCTCGAAAGGTAAGAAGAAAGGAAAAGGAAAGGGTAAAGCCGACGCCCCAAAATAGGGTCCTCCTAAGTCGTCTCCTAGTGATGCTTCTCAATGGAAGCCTAAGTATCCATGCCTCATTTGTGAGGAGGATCACTATAATAAGGATTGTCCTAGATGATCTAAAGTTATTTATTTTCTCAAAGGGACCCCAGTTGTCATAAAAGAGTCATTTCTGTCCCAGTAAACCCAAATGGTAGACCAACCTCAATCATCTGTTTTCTCACGTTCACAAGCATTCATGATGAGTACACCCATCAATGTGGATACTAGATAAAAATATTATCAAACTCCTACCCCAGCAATAGGGAAATAAAAAGAAGCTACCCCTTCTTATTCTACCCTGTCAAGTTCTAGTCGTCTTCACATGGAGTGACCTAACCTTGATTTTGTCCTTCAACCACCTTCGCGAGGTGTGCTGCGAAATTCCTCATACAATCCCAACACTCGCACCGCTCAACACTATAATATTATTGAGGATTTGGCTTAGATGCCACTGGCTATGTCCACCCTCGAGGTACTTCAAATATATTCGTCTTAATAGAAATCATTACTGTCAGCTATTGGGGTTACTGATCCTAGTGATTCCAGTCTTATATGTTTTGATCTAGAAAACCACATTTCGCGTCTTCCTCATCAGATTTCCTTTCTCATTCAGGTCATGACCAATGAGAAAACCATTCATAGCACCGTCATCGGTGAAGGTTCTTCTACTTGCATCATGTCAATTGCATGTTGGAAGGAAATTGGTTCTCCTACTCTAAACCAGTCCCCTAACACTTTGGAAGCTTTTGACAGGCGCGATTCGTTACCATTCGGTGTCTTACCCAACCTTGCCATTACTTTGGAGGGAAAGACGGTACACGTTGAAATAGAGATTGTTGATGCTAATCTCAATTATAATCTTCTACTCAGATGGATTTGGACCCATGCCATGCATGTTGTATCCTCCTCCCTATTCTACGCGATTCGTTTCCCCCATCAAGGGAAGATAGTCACATTCGACCAACTATCCTTCTTTGCCTCTTCCTCCTTATATGTCAATGTTTTGTATGTCAAGCACACCGGTGCTTCTTATGAGAGTGTGGGGGCTAGGCTTTTTAAAGATCTTGCCTTGATGGGAATTTTTCTGCTCCCACCTCCTCATGTTGCCTCTATCAACATGGTCTCAGTCAAACCTGATCCTTGGGTCATACCTTCATCGAATCTTGTTGATAGATGGGGCAAGGTTATGCCGCTAAGTCCAGCTGAAATCAATTATGTGGATATTGTTTTAGCCTCAAGTTCTGTATCCTCTAATCATCCTGTTTTGAGTTTATCTCTCGACGTGTTTTCTCAATCCCCATGGCTTAGTTCTAGCCCAATGGTCATGTCTATGTGTCTTGAGAAGTTCGCTTCTTCGCTGCCTATTGACATGTCAGTTTTGCCTGCCATTATCAACATCTTTCAACTGAGGGCACCTTTATCCCCTCATGGATTTAGGATTTTTTCTCCCTCCCTGAGTTTTTACCAATTGCCCATTATTGCAATGGGGTTGTCATCTGACTCATAACCCTCCCTCACCCAAGGGGCGTGGGGGAAAAGCCTTATATGAGTTATAATCTATTATCTTACCGAGTCAATCTTACTTGTCATCTCAATGGTAAAACTCTGGTGTTCATCTATGTTGATTGATTACCCATGTCCAAGCATGGACTCTTTCACAAAGTACTATGCTTAGGTCATCTTACATGGTTACTTTTGTACACTAGTGTGTCATTCATTTTTGTATAGTGTTGTTTGATGTGTTATTTTTCAAGTAGCTTCTCTTATTATTATGTTTCTTCCTACTTTGTAGATGTCGATGTCCCCTCATGTTGGTTTCATTGATGGTGCTTACCGTAGTACACAGAATCTATCATCCGTAGCATGGGCCATCTATGACCCCCATGGTGCGTTAGTTGATCTTCAAGGTATATGTCTAGGTCAAACAACTAATAACATTGCTGAGTATAGTGTAGTTATTGAATTATTTTCAGAAGCTATTTCTCTTGGCATCCGGGAATTGGTTGTCAACCTTGATTCACAACTTGTTCTTCAACTCAATGGGAAATATTCCATCATAAACCCTTAGATCTTGAGAATGTACCTATGTATTCATCTACTAGAGAGAGATTTTGATTACATTACATATCATCATATTCCTTGACACATGAATACATTAACAGATCCATTAGCTAATTATGTGTTGGATAGAAATTTGCAAAACATGTAACAACTCACGAAAGAAAACCATTTGTACCATAGTAAGGAAAGAAGTACAACAGATATATATATATATATATATATATATGTGTGTGTGTGTGTGTGTGTGTGCTAGTAATGTTTGTGATACATCAAAACTTCAAAAAATAATATGTGTTAGAAATACATTGGTGGCTCATAAACCTTACACATCTATGTTCGCAGGCCTCAAAAATATGGAATGCTAGACCTATGCACTAAACAGCATGATGCTCATGATAGCATGTAACTGCTCAGACTACATGAGTCAGCAGTCGATGGATCCAATCTGACACCCCCACCATATGCCTCTGGTACTGACGTGGGACATCACCCATCTGAGCATACTCTCCGATCCCATGGGTCAAACCCTCGAGATTCCATGCAATCTCCTCCTCGTTGTCACTTCCCTCCTAATAAGGAGTGACCTCAAACTACTGAGAAACATGCCTGGAAATTGGGGAATTATTAGCAGGGCGTTCTAGTCCAACATCTGCATTCATAAAATCGAAGTGTCATGAACACGTATATTTCAAAAAAAGTGAAAAACATCAAAAAACTAAAATTGTTTGTTTTTACCTCCATCATCAAAATCATCCCCTTCTGGGAGCGGCATATCCGAATCTCCAAGGAAGTCGGTACCACTGTAAGGCCAATCCTCCACTACGATCAGTTGTCGTCATAGCCATGAGAAAAAGGCAAGCTTGTAGGACATCTATTGGCCCCCCATGACCCTGGGCACCAACTCACTCCAACGGAGAATCCATGGGTCTCGAGGTATCGACAGATCTACCTCAGCCAGCTGGTATTGGAACAGCAGAACCCGTTCCAAAAAGAAGGTCACTAGCACAGATCCAAAGCAAAAAAAATTTAGGTGTCCCGCCTTAGCTTTTGAAAGCTGGCACTTCATGTTGATTTTCATTTCTTTTGCCTAGTTAAAGATGGTGGGCGTCGTGCAGTCGATAGCATACTAGAACTTTGACTTGTTGGTCTCATGCAATGCTTGGGACCCATCCACTTTGTTGATGGTCAATAGTAGCACCCTCAACACAAGATCTCGAACTGTCATGATCTCAATCTTACCACTTTTGGATTTGAGAGCTTATGGGCAATGTTCGGCAAGAAGCATAGTCACGCTTGCCCCAATCAACCATGACCCATATAGGTTGACTGGTTTCCCTCTCCAGGACAGTCTTGTGATGAAATAAATTTCTGAAGTCTTCAAATCCAGCTCTTGGTCACCGATGATGAAATTTGTTTCGATCTATGTCCCAGAGACTAATCAGGTACTATAGCAGCTCAGGTTGGGCCCGTATACCTGGAATAAGAAAGAATTTTAGGAGCCCATAGTTCCTCAAAGCCTCCAAACAATTTGGATCAGCTATTGCTTGAGTATCGATATCCTCGTGCTCATGTTCTTTCTAATCTACCATTTTTTCGCGATTTCTTCTGACAAAACACATGTAATCAAGTCAATGATCATCCTTGGCCATAACTATTTGGGTTCGAATGGCTGAATTGAGCAAGAAACATGTAAACAAATTTCTCATGGCACCGTTATGATTGTTTTAAAAACAGTGGCGCTGACGGCGTGCTTGGCAGCGTTAACCACCCCTAATCGGCGCGATTTCGTGCCCGAAAATCACACCGACTGAGGGTGAATTTTTTTGCCAAAAGCTCCCCATGAAACCCAAAAAATGGCTAAAAATAAGGAAAACATAGTATGAAAATGGAGCTTAAGGTCTTGGCTCTTACCTGCAATTGATGGCTCGATGAATGACCTCCCAGATCTCCTGCAATCTCCTCCAGAAGAATTAGGGCACAAGTGGGTAAAAACTCTTCACACAAAGGTAAAATGGTAAATGGTAAAAAATAATTACTTTTGCCCCATTTTATTTTTCATGAAATATTTATGGTTTTTGAGTATTTTTGACTTATTTTTCCTCAAAACTAGATATTGCATTTACCTTTCTTGTGCAGCAACAGGTGATGTATTGTCAACGATGGTACTAGAGTCGTATTTTGGCTCTTTTCTTGACTCAAAAATCTCTAATGAAAATATCACGAAGTATTTTTCGTTTTCTGACTCGTAAAAGAGAATAAAATGGGGGGTCTTCTTTCAAGCTCTTTTCTGACTCTTTAAACAAGAAAATATTGTTGAGCTCTTGTCATTTTGAACTCGTTAAAGGCTACGAAATGTCATGTGCCCAGTATACATTTACCCCTTTTTCAGGTTGGGATGCACTATTTACAAAAAGGTACTCCTTGATTGAAATGGTCAAGCGGTTCTCTCAAGTATCGTTTTCTCCCTTTTTGGGCTCAAGAGACACAAATGTATGAAAAGGGACCATGTGGAGTTTTCTTTTCCGTGTCTTTTTAAAACTCTCTAAACATGAAAAATATATCGAGTTACCCCTTTGTTAGACTTGTTAAAACATCAAACGAAATTGGATTCATTGTCATGACGAACGTGAGATTCTCCTTCCTAGGGCTCATTAAAATTACTAGGTCGGATTCATCCGAAGGATGAACTTACAGTGCGAGCACATGCTATCCCCTTCAAGCTTGCAATAAAAAACTAATTGGGGTACCTGCAAAAAATGGTGGGTGAAAGTTGGAAATTTTATCAGTTGTGTCAGTAGCTCACTCTTGAACATGACACTTTTTGTTTCGTGTCGAGTTGGGATATTCTCCTTTCATCAATGACCTTTCTGGGTTGAACTGTTCATTTTTGCCTTCCATTTGATCTCTGCCACATCATCATGACCATTGATCCTACAGATCCAAAAGTTTCCAAACTCTGGAATCATGTCGTCGATATGTTCAAGAGTTAGTCCCTTTGTAGTTACACTTATTCCTAATCCTTTGTATCATATGGAATCATTTTCATCCCTTTGTCTCGTGTCAATGATGTGGGATACATCATGGCCCTCCTTCGACACAGTCACTTCTTTTTTACTTCAACTCATTATCCAGGAAGCTGGACGAGAGACTCCCTTCCAGTACCTTAGAGCTTCCTTGCCTTAATCGCAAGTTATTTGCACTTGACGACAAGCTGACATCATTGGCTTTCGATTGGGTGATTTCATAGGTGTGTGACATTAGTTCCTTTATTCACATCCATGAACTGTGTTACCAATACCTTAAGATCCATTATCATTATTGGTGGTTTCTCTCGCGGTTGTTAACGGTTCACATCATTGACTGGTAATCAAGCAAATTCCTAGCATGTTCAACTTCAATACATTCATTCACATGTTAAGATTTGTACTTTGATAGAGTTATTTGAAGCGCAAGACCCTGGGCTAAGATTACACCAGTCCAGGTTGCAAGCCAATGTGACATGGCCATGTTGATATGAATGTCTCTTTTATATGGATGGCTACGACCATAGCATGAGTTGTTATATGTGATCCTTCTCATTATTGGGTAGCTACGACCATACCTTGGTTTCATTATGATACTTTTCACTGGATGGCCATGCCTAGGATCCATTTACATGATCAGTCTCTGGATGGTTGCATCCATACCACAATTCATGTATTATTATTTAGAGTTTTTAATGATGTATATGTATCTATGCTTGCTTGCAGGTTTTCTGATGATGGACTCTAGTTCCCTGCTTCCACTTGTAAAGCATTTCACCCCTCACTCTAGGTCGACCTTCACACTACAACATTTTGTCACTATGCCTATAGTCCTTGTCCACGATCCTGGAGGACCTCTACAATGTACCCGACATGCTTTCCTATCATGAAAAACTCCCACGGTGTCCCTCTTCATGAGAGAAACAATTCCCTTTTGCATCATTTCCCAAAAATATTCTGTTTATCCCAGTTTACAAGACCGATGCTAATGACCAGTGTCCTCACGCCGATATGCAGGGATTACAATTGTCCCTAGCATCGATCGGATCGACTAAGCCCTTTCTTAGTCTCTGTTATAGATCCATTTGGTAACATAACTCCCATCATCCAGATTAGTGTTTTAGGGCTCATCAAACCCTAATTTCAGTTGCTACATGCCCTAAACAAGTCACCCTTTTGAATGCCTCCTTCCCAAACAATTTCATGACTTGAAGACATCCTGAAATGACCTCTAATGGGACCAGCATAGGTAGGCTCATGTAAGGGTGCGCTGCAGAGCAGTTGAGTACATGCGAGGGTGCTCTACAAAGAACTTAGGCCCTATTTCACCTGTGTTGGGCAAGACTGAGTGAAATTCACATAGGATTTGGGGAATATTCTTATGTCGTGGAGTCATCTAGAAGTTTCCCTCACTTATCAACTCCTATGAGATAAAAAATGGATGAGGAATGAGTTAAGATGTGTCCTATCCTCTCATCCCTTCCTCCATGGAACTAATTCTAAGTATGGAAGACCATTCAATACCCCCATTTATGACATAACCTCCTTCATCCTCCTATAAATTTAACACTCATCTAAGTGATCAGGGGCTGGACTATGTTGAATTGTAAGGAGATAATGTTCCTATAAGAATTTTCTTTGAGACAAGTATTATTATGCTACAAGTTTTTCATGCTTTTGATGTGATGTGGATGGGATCCAAGCTAGAGGAGTGATTTCAAATCGGACTTGATGGTTGTAATTCCTTCTTCTATTCAACAAAGTATTTGAACCTTTTTTCCATATGATTATCTTGTTATATGATGCTTATATGTGTGAATGTTTCTAATTTCATTTACTTGTATTCAATATATCTTTTGCTTTGATTGGTTCTTTGTCTTCTGTTTATGTTTACAAGTACTTCTCAAGCATTTTAAGTACGGGAAGGAGCGACAAGATCGATACAAAGGAGACAAGAAGAAAGTAGAACTACAATTAGATCTTCTCATCTTCTTTGTATTATCTATTTCTTATAGGAAAAGGCTAAAGTGCTTTAAACTATTGTTCTAGATATGGCTACTTATCTAGGGAATTAGTATTTATCCGTATATACCAAATTCTACAAAAAAAATTGGTGATTCTGCTGGGGAAGATCATCCTTCCTAGTAGCTTATCCACCTCCTAGGACACTCTTGCAAACCCTACATGTGTTCATCTGGAACCCACTCAGGGGTTGCTTCTACACCATGGTCATCACCCATGTCCTTAACCAAAATTTTACCTGGTTCTTCATTTATGAGAACTCAACAGTTTGATCTTGCATATCAATGTCAAATTGGGTAATCTAGTCAACAACAACCTATGTATCCATTACATACTGGATTGTTGCCATATGGAGAGCAATATGCTTATTCACCTTATCCTCCATATCTTGGGGGACCATCACATGGTAGTATCCCACAGTATTTAGGTTAGCCTGGAATGCGAGTCTGTCAATGGCAACCAACAATTCCAGTTCAACCAAGGCTTGTGTATCCAACACAACCAATGAAAACTGTGTTAGCTATTCCTACTACAACTGTTGTTACCACTGTACCATAGTCACAAGTTCAAATAGTTGTATCTCAACATGTACAAGCTGGTCCTTCTACCTCGCAACCACAAGTTTTGGGTCAAGAGGTCCAAGTTTCTCATGCTATTGTACAACAAATGCTTGTGTCTAGGGTCGAACAACCTCAAGTTAGTGTACCTTTATCTGCAGTGACTCAGGCTTACACTGGTATATTTTATTCACAAACTGGTCAACCTTACATTAATGGGAAACAACAACCGATAAATCAACAACAATTGTACCAACAACAATAACAGTTGATTCAACAATCGTGGCAGCCCCAATATCAACAACCTCAATTCAAGCAATTCCAACCCCAATTTGGACCTTCCCAACAAGCTCAACGTGAGTTTAGACAATATCAAGCTTACCAAGGTGCTAGCCAACAAGGCTTTGCTGCTTATGGATAGCTGCAAGTTCAACCTCATTATCAACAACCACCTTATTAAGGTTAACAAATGCATATGCCCTATGTTGGTATGCAAAGACCTATTGCTCAGGTAATTCCATCATATCTTCGGTATGCTCAACCTAACTTGAATTGACAGTTGCTGTTTGTAGCAACTCTTGAATTACCATATTTAAACTGGCTCACTAATGATCCAATCTTATATGCACCTTCGTGGTTGGTAATTCCACATAAGTTACCTTTTGACATTCTGAAATTCAATGGAAATCTTGGATAAGACCCATCAAATCATGTCATGACTTTTCATTTGTGATGTTCATCAAACTCCTTAAATGATGACTCAGTTAGACTCCGTCTTTTCCAAAGAACGCTTATTGGTCCGGCTGAGAAGTGGTACATTGAGTTACCATGAGATTCTTTCAACAACTTTACAACTTTAGCCACCACATTTCTGACCCACTTCTAGTTACCTTTCAGATACGATATTGGAACGGAACTCCTAACCAACTTTAAACAGACTACTGCCACTCATATATCAGATCATATTCATGAGTGGTGGCGTCATCGTCGAATGGTTAAGACTTATGTCCTTGATTAGCTTTTGGCTGAGTGGTTTATAAAATCCTTGTTGCCATCAATCACCGAGGATGTGGCAAAAGGTGGATTTGTCATAGAAGAGTAAGTAATTGCTCATACCCAATATTTGGATTTGATTTATATGCAATCTAGCATGCTCTACGACAAGATTCCGAATACACCCCGACTAGCTTTCAATGTTCCTCCTCCTCCACAATCGAGTAAGGACTCTCATGCCGACAACGATGTGATTGGTTCTTCGAGCACACAAATGGTAGGTAGACAATCTAGTCAAACGCTTGCCATTTCCAATCAAACTTCCAATGCATCAGAAAACACTCTTGCTTCCGAAGTCAATGCTGTTGTTGGAATTATGATGTGTGTTGTACTTGATGGCAACCCACTTGCAATAGAACAAATCTCTTGTATATGGTAATTAGATGAATCTACAGAAGAGATATCAAATGTGACAAAATGCATGACAGGAGTGTTTACAAATGTGATGAATTGCAGGGCAGCTTCAAGGAATCAATTCATAAAGCAACTCATTCAGATGACAAATCACAATACCATAGTTTAACAGCACAGAGTTACAAATCAGACTACATAGAATGAAGAAAGAGAGGTATACGCAAGTTCATCATTGACCAAGTCGCGTATACATGCGGGTTCACTGTATACAAGTCGCGTATACATACACATGCACTTTCACAAAAGGAAAAGCGTGTATACCTTGGAAAACTAAGTGTTTGGTCCATGGTATTTTGATCCATGGTATTGGTCCAAGGTATTGGGTCCGAGGTATTGACCCCAGGTATTTGGTCCAAGGTATTGATCCTAAGTGGTTTTGGTCCATGGTATTGAGAAAGGCCTAAAACTATAAAAGGAGGAGAAGATCATTAGGCCAAGTGTGAAATTATCGAATATCTCATATAGTGTGAGATCTAATATGTAGGTTATTAGCTTATGGTGTCATGCTTGATCTGAACCGAGGAAGAACCTTAGCGCTTGATGAAGGATAAGATCTATTGATGTATCAGGATCTTAAGGCTTGAAGTGAATTATCTTTATGTGGTTTGATCATGTATTTGAATAACTAGTGCATGTTGTAGTCTGTAAATATGATGATCTGGGTATGACTGAAGTTTGGAATAGTTGTTATGTTTAAATCATCCTTTATAGATCTCTACGCAGGTTCACTTTAGAAAATAAGCGTATACACGCTAGTTCTGCATATCAAAATAGCATATACATCATAAATTTGATTTGTAGATCTGTATGATAGTTCACTTTGAGGAAATCATGTATGCACGCAGGTTCGACACATGGAAGTAGCGTATACCTTATAAAAAATGTTTTAGTTGCTTCTGTTTATTGTTGCAGTGTTATGGGTTATTGCTTGGCTTCTGGTTATTGTATTTTGGTGACAACATTCTGAATGATCAGATTGATGGAATGATTGATTGATTCGGTTGTGGTTGGTTAAAAAGGAGATTGGTTGATGCAAATATATTTGATGATTGAATGATGTTGTTAATGGATCTATTCTGAAAATTTATTAAATGTGGTCCCTGGAAGAAAAGAGAAGGTTGTAGCCTTCTCTAGGCTGGCACCTACGTACTAGTAAACTTATCAGCTAGTACAAGAGCTAGGGGGTTTTATCTCCCTTCCAGTAGAAGCTGGAGAATGAGATACGGTTGTAGCCTTCTGCAGGTAGAAACCTGCGTACTGGTATAAGACTGCACCAATACAAAAATTGTAAACACAATATTCTTATTATTAAAAGAAGACAGAGATGATTGCAACAAGTGGTTTTCACCCACATTGGGTTTCCACCTTATATCTTGGTGGCCATGTGTGTTTCTTATGTGTGATGATATATTTTGTTTTTACTACACCTGGTTACTGTTTATATGGTTAATGAAGTTCTGATGCACTGATTAAAGATCCACATATGATGAATTAACTGAATCATAAGTTTGTTGGATATACACTAGTTGCATTAAACACAGTTGTGTGTACACACGAGTTCCCTTAATTGAAGTAGCATATATGAATCTGATTATGGAAATGAAAATTTGTTGATTTGCTAATACTCATTCACCCCCCTCTCAGTGTTATTTCCATCAATTGGTATCAGAGTAGGTCCTTCAGAAGAAGCTTGATCGCTTGAAGGAAGATCCATCATCATGAGTAATCAAGAAAGTGGGGGATCCATCATACTGCCAATCTTTGATGGGAGAAACTTTGTTTATTGGAAGGTAAGAACAACAACCTATCTTCAATCTCTTGGAAAAGATGTCTAGGAAATTTTGGAAGGATGATATACATTTCCATCAACAATTCCTATAGATACAGCAGGTAAAAAGAAATATGAAACCAAGGCCAAGGCTGTCAATACATTATTGGGCAATCTATCATAATTAGAATTTGTCAAAGTTATGCAGCTCAAATCAGCCAAAGAAATATGGGACAAAATCGTTCTAAGCTACGAAGGAGACTCTAAGGTAAAACGTGCTAAACTGAAAACTCTCAGAATTCAATATGAAACTCTCAAGATTCACAATGATGAAAGTATAGCTAGTTATTTCTTATGTATAGATGAGATTGTTAATTGCATGAAGAATCTGGGTGAAGAGATAAAGGAAGTTACCTTAGTTGAAAAAGTTTTAAGATCCCTATCTGCTAAATTTGAATCAAAAGTATCTTCCATAGAAGAAAAGCAGGATCTATAGACTATTACTATGACACAGCTTCACGGAATCTTAAATGCCTTTGAGATGAGAAAAGGAGGTCCATCAGATATAAGAGAAGCCGCATTTAAATCTTCAGCAAAAGGAAAATAAGAACTCAATGAATCAAGACATATTTCAGAAGAAGAAGAGGAAGAAAACTTTTTCAAGAAGCTTCAACGGGGTTCCAGAAGATTCAAAGGTAAACTACCTTTCAAATGTTTTGCCTGTGGTAGAGTCGGTCATTATGCTACCAAATGTCCTCATAAAGATAAATATGATAAAGGGAAGGATTCTGCAAAACGGAATAGAAAACAAAGTGTAAGTAAAAAGAGCTACTATACTCATGAAGATAGCGATGGTTTATCAAATAGTGATGAAGATGAAAATAGTAATGACTATAGACTTCTGATGGCTTATGAAGATGATGATCTTTTGGATGATTTAGATGAAGATGAACTTTATGAAGAAATATCTAAACTCAAAATATGTTTAGAAGAAAATAATATGATTATAAATACCTTGACATACCAACTTGTTGAAGAGAAAAACACAATGAAAAGCTAGAATGTGAAATTGTGGGTCTAAGAAAGGATCTTGAGGAAAGAAAAGTTATCAATCTTATATTTGATAAAGGATCAGAAACATTAAATGAAATTATCAAAGTGCAATGCTCTCCTCTAATAAATATAGGTCTTGGATATACTGAAGAAACATCTCAATCATAGAAGCCATCAACCTCCACTAAAAGCTATCTTGATGCAGCAAAGAGAAGTGAACAATTTGACAATCGTCAACAAAGGCATAAAGCATATCACTAGGTGAATCAGGCTCAATTTACTTCAATAATGAACATAAGCCACAATCAACCTTAGGTAAATCGTACTTAATTTTCTTCAAAAAATATCAATAGAAACTATAATTAACAAGTCAGTAGATTCGATAATCGTAGGAACTTCTTTAATGGTCAATGTTTCTTATGTCATAATTTTGGACATAAAGTTTCTCAATTTGTTTCTTACAAAACTATCATGACTAGAGAAGCACGAAATCAAAGGAATGTGACAGGGATCAAGAAAAGTTCCTATAATAACTTTTCTCTTCTTGAAAATGAAATAGAATGCTCAATCTGTAACAACTTTGGCCATGAAGAATCT
>APFE030170329.1:64321-92862 GCA_000404065.3 Pinus taeda | reverse complement strand
AAAACAAGATAAATGACCCTTTGAAGATTTTATTCACTCAAACAAACCTGAACCAGCAGTGCCAAACAGGAGGGGAATAAAATACACAAACTCCTCCAGCAGAGTTATGGCATGCCTAATGGAATGCAACATGATCACACTAATGGGACACCTAATTATGAAATGCAAAGAGCTTTGATCTCTAATGGAGGGCTACTAGACCGACTCTAACACATAGGAACTAAATGGATATTCAAAAACAAGTTGAACGAAAATGGAGAAGTTATTAAAAACAAGGCCAGACTTGTTTGTAAAGGATATGCTCAATAAAAAGGTATAGATTTTGAAGAAACTTTTGCACCTGTTGCTAGACTTGAAGCCATCAGAATGTTTCTTGCTCTTTCTAGTTTTCATAAATTCAAAGTATACCAAATGGATGTAAAATATGCCTTTCTTAATGGAGACTTAGAAGAAGAAGTCTATATTGAACAAACAGAAGGATTCATTCTTGGAAATGATGCAAAGCTTGTATTCAAATTTAGAAAATCTCTCTATGGTCTAAAATAGGCTCCAAGGGCATGTTATTACCGTCTTGACAAATATCTCCACCAAGAGGGTTTTTCAAAGGGGTCAGTAGATAGCAATCTATATACAAAGATGGACACTGATAAATTGCTAATAACTATTGTGTATGTTGATGATATCATTTTTGGCAGCAATGAAGAGTCCATGAGTCAGAATTTTTCTTCAGTAATGCAACAAGAATTTGAAATGTCCTTGCTTGGTGAGCTTACCTACTTTCTTGGTCTACAAGTTCAGCAAAATAAAGATGGTATTTTTCTCTCACAAACCAAATATCTCAAATAGATCTTGAAAAAGTACGACATGGAATATTATAAACCAGTATGTACTCCAACGGTAATAGGATGCAGTCTTAGCTCAAATGATGAATCAGCAGTGGTACATCAACCAACTTACAGTTCCATGATAGAGACATTTGAATATCTCAAACAAAAGCTAGGAGTAGTTTATGCATCATCCTGCTGTTAAACCCTATTTTTCAGAGAAAGGTAGTTATACACGAGCTTCATGAAGTGTAGTCATGTACATATGTGAGTTTATGTGGACACAGTCGTGTATATGTTAGTTTGAAGAAAATCAGTGGGCCAGACTCAGGAAAAATGGGGTCTGCTATGGTTCTATCAATTATCTTCTCTATTTGATAATGATTTCAATATGTTGATATATTGGTCCTCATAGTATTGTTGATCACTGATGTATATCTGATTGATGATGATGCTTTGATATCTCTTACTCACATATGCAATGATCAGATCTGAAAGTGAACACGTGGAATAGGTTCAGGGGGAGAACATGGTTGATGACATTTTACAAACTAATGATGGACATATACAGGTTGTTGGTCTAGATGCTACTAATGATAGTTGTTGATGACTATCATGGTCTTGTTTAAGACATTTGGTCTCTGTTATATATGTCATGTATATCTTTTAATGTAATGGTCATAAAAAGACCTAATTTGTAACCCCACTATGCATGGGATGGATGATGTAATGTTTCTTATTTTTGACATGTATAAACAATTCATATATCCCCACTTGGTTGGGTGGATGAGTAAAATTTGGTATATCCCCACTTGGATTGGGAGATGAATGCATGTATGAGTCATTGGTGATAGGAAGGAGTCATGTTCTTCTTTTAGAACATCTTTTTGCAGACTTTTCTTATGCTCAGGGGGAGCATGGACTCGATCATGGGAGCTCAATCAACACTTTAGCATATCAAAGAATTCAACATGCACTTAAGGGGAGCATGACCCTTTTCCCCTGATGTCAAAGGGAGAGAGTGACTTGGTGTGGTTGTTGCCATCAAGTCCAAAGGGGGAGATTGTTGGCATTATGATGTATGTGTTGTACTTGATGGCAACCCACTAGATGAATCTATAGAATAGATATCATATGTGACAGAATGCATGACATGAGTGTTTACAAATGTGATGAATTGCAGGGCAACTTCAAGGAATCAGTTCTGAAAGTAACTTCTTTAGATGACAGATCATAGTACTACAAGTTAATAGCACATAGTTATAGATCAGACTACACATAATGAAGAAAGAGAGGTATATGTAGGTTCACCATTGACAAAGCCACGTATACAGGCAGGTTCACTGTATACAAGTTGCGTATACATACACACGCACTTTCACAAAAGGAAAGTGTGTATACCTTGGAAAACTAAGTGTTTGGTTTGAAGTATTTGGTCCATGGTATTTTGATCCATGGTATTGGTCCAGGGTATCAGATCCAAGGTATTGACCCCAGGTATTTGGTCCAAGGTATTGGTCCTAAGTGGTTTTGGTCCATGGTATTGAGAAAGGCCTAAGACTATAAAAGGAGGAGAAGATCATTAGGGCAAGTTTGCAAGTATAAAATATCTGATATAGTGTGATACCTAATATGCAGGTTATTGGCTTATGGTGTCATGATTGATCTAAACCCAGGAAGAACCTTAGCGCTTGATAAAGGATAAGATCTAATGATGTATCAGGATCTTAAGGCTTGAAGTGAATTATCTTTATGTGGTTTGATCATGTATCTGAATAACTGGTGCATGTTGTAGTCTATAAATATGATGATCTGGGTATGGCTGAAGTCTAGAATAGTTGTTATGTTTAAATCATCCTTTACAGATCTATACACAGGTTCACTTTAGAAGAGAAGCACATACACACTAGTTCTGCATATCAAAACAGCGTATGCATCATAAATTTGATTTGTAGATATATACGTTGGTTCTCTTTGAGGAAAGCACGTATGCACGCAGGTTTGACACATGGAAGTAGCGTATACCTTATAAAATATGTTTTCGTTTCTTATATTTGTTGTTGCATTGTTCTAGGTTATTGCTTGGGTTTTGGCTACTATATTTGTGTGACAGCATTTTGAATGATTAGATTGATGGAATGATTGATTGTTTCGGTTGTGGTTGGTTCAAAAGGAGATTGGTTGATGCAGATATATTTGATGATTGAATGATGTTGTTGATGGATCCAGTCTGAAAATTTATGAAACGTGGTCCCTAGAAGAAAAGAGAAGGTTGTAGCCTTCTATAGGCTGACACCTACATACTAGTAAACATATCCACTAGTACAAGAGCTAGGGTGTTGTGGCTCCCTTCCAGTAGAAGCTAGAGAAAGAGAGAAGTTTGTAGCCTTTTGTAGGTAGAAGCCTACGTACTAGTATAAGACTGCACTAGAACAAAAATTGTAAATAGAATATTCTTATTATTAAAAGAAGGCAGAGACAATTGCAGTAGGTGGTTTTCACCCACATTAGATTTCTGCCTTATATCTGGGTGTTCATGTGTGTTTCTTATGTGTGATGATCTGTTCTATTTTTACTGCACCTAGTTGCTATTTATATGGTTAATGAAGTTCTGATGCACTGATTAAAGATCCACATATGATGGATTAACTAAATCATAAGTTTGTTGGATATATGCTAGTTGCATTAGACACAGTTGCGTGTACACGCGAGTTCCCTTAACTGAATTAGTGTATATGAATATGATTATGTAAATAAAAAATTATTGATTTGCTAATACTGATTCACCCCCCCTCTCAATATTATTTCCAACAGTTGTGTCATCTGACAAAGGCAAAAATCAAAAGCAACCAGGAGGCAAGAAGAAGGGGAAAAATAAGAAGAAACAAGATAATTCCCCTCAAGAGAAATCATCTGATTCCTCTACTTCAGTAAGGAAACCTCATTAGCCATGTCTAAGCTTTAATGACAAGCATTTTAGAAGAGATTTTCCACATCGCTCAGAAGTCTCTAAGCTTCTAAAGACTTCTAACACATATGTAGTGTTAACTAATCCATTTCCAAACCCAAAGACACATTTGGTTGCGACTGACCATGCTTCCACATCCCAAGTACTTATGATGTCCATTACAAAGCCTGAAAACAAAGTTTTGGTGTCCACACAAAACAAAGATTATGGAAATCCACCATCATCATCGAATAATCAAGCCACTGATCAACCTAATCCTTCGACTTCGACTTCATCTGAAAATATTCCTCCACCTATTGTGCCATAATTGACAATAAAACCACCGAATGGAGTTGTGTGTAAATCGACATTTAACCCTCAATCTCAAGTAGCTGAGAACTATAACATAGTAGAAGACCTTGATCAATCACCTTCTGCTATGTCAACATTTGAGGTGTTACAAAATTGTCCCTCCCAGAAGCAGGATTTACTGTCAGCAATTGGTGGAATAGACCCTACACATTCCAATCTTGTGGTTTTTAACCATGTGGACTATACACCACAGTTACTGACACAATTAGCTTTCATAATTCAAGTAAAGGCTCTCAATAAGAATTTTCGCTGAACTATTGTTGACGAGGGGGCATCTACTTGCATTATGTCAATGAGCTGCTGGAAAATGCTTGGTTCACTTCATGATCACCAACAATGTTAAAATCTTTCAACGGAGGAACATATACCCCTTGTGTGATTTTGAGTAACCTGCAAATTGAACTAGGGGGCAAAACAGTTACTGTTGAAGTTGAGGTAGTTGACGAACCCCTCAACTACAACATTTTATTGGGAATGCCATGGGTATATGCTATGGCTGTTGTGGTTTCCACGTACTTTCGTACAATTGCATTCCCTCATAAAGGTGGAATCACAGTTATCGATCAGCTTGCCTTCTTTGCATCTAGTTCTCAGGCTACTAGAAGCATTCACTTGGTACACAAACCCCCCTATCACTTCAAAGTCTTGGTGTAGGTCTCTTTAAAGATCCTTCCCTAATGGCTACTTTTATGCTACCGTCACCATCTGATTTCCCGGAAGTGGCAAGAGTAGAGACTTGCAACATGATTTCCTCCACCTCATCTGATTTAAGAAGGATTATCAATGATTCTAAAGTTGATAGTAATACTGAAGTTATGCCACTAAGCCCCATTGAGCTTGCATAGAAATCAATTTTTCTAGCTTGTGCAGGAAACCCAAATCCACTTTCACCAATTGTATGGGTAGACCATTCATTAGAATATGGTACTTCTTTAGATCTTTTTTCACGTATATTTTCTACAAATGAAGGAATCGTCCAAACAATGATGAAAGGAAAAGAACCTTGGGAAGATTATCATCATCATTCCCATCTTCGAGATGACAGCGAAGATTATTCAAATGAACTTAACCACCATTTAGTTGTTGATTTCATTTCGAATTTTGTTTTCATAAACACAATAGATTCCGAGTGAAACTTGTCAAATATTGAAGAAATGATTTCTATTAATATTTCGACCATACCTAATGTTGTAGAAAACATTCATGTTGGCAAATCTTGTTCTCCATTAGAACTTGACAATTACCATACTCTCTTTCATGAATTTTGAGATATATTTTCATGGTCATACGAGGAGATTCTAGGCATTGACTCTAGTATTGTTGAACATGAAATCAAAATGTATCCTGATGTCAAACCAGTATGACAAAGGCTTCAACCTGTTCACCCAAAGAAAGTCGCTGCCATTAAAGAAGAAGTTGAAAAGCTTTTGCATGCTGCTTTCATTTACCCTATACCTCTTACTAACTAGGTTGCCAACATTGTTCCTATCATGAAGAAACAAGGGACAATTAGAGTGTGTGTCGATTATAGGGATGTAAATCAGCCCTATCCAAAGGACAATTATCCTACTCCTTTTATCGACCAGATTATTGATGAATGTGCCGGATGCAAAATATTCTCATTTATGGATGGTTTTTCCGGCTACAATCAAATCAATATCCACCCATAGGACCAATCTAAAACAACTTTTATTTGTCCATGGAGCACATTCACATATAGGAAAATCCCTTTCAGTTTGAAGAATGCAGGGGCCACATTTCAGAGGGCAATGAAATATGCCTTACATGATATCAAGCACATTGTTCAACCTTACCTTGATGATTTACCTAGTCATTCACGAAAGTAGACTGATCACCTGCAACATTTGAGAGCTCTATTTTTACGGTGTCGACACTACAAGATATGACTCAATCTACAAAAATGTGTGTTTTGTGTTTATTATGGTCGATTGCTTGGATTCGTAGTGTCTAGAGATGGAATTCGACTCGATCCATTAAAGGTTTAGGCAATTCTTGATTTTCCTCCACCTTCAAATCTTTTACAGTTACAGAGACTCCAAGGGAAGGCTAACTTTTTGAGGAGGTTCATTCCCAATTACGCTGAAATGGCGAAAGGTTTTACACATCTTTTGAAAAAGGGGATACCCTTCCATTGGGATCAAGTTGCACGAGCTTCCTTGGATGCTCTTAAAGATACCCTAATTAGAGCATCATTAATGTATTATCCAAATTATCAAAACGACTATTACCTGTATCTCGCCGCTATAGATACAACCATTGGCATGGTTTTAGTCCAAGAGGAAAATGGGATTGAACATCCAATATATTATTTGAGCTGTAATCTCAATGATACAGAAATTAAGTACTCTTATGTCAAGAAACTAGCTTTGCTAGCTCTGCAAGTTGTTCAGAGATTTCACCACTACATCCTACTCCAGAAGACCACCGTCATTTCAGATTGCAACCCTATGACATATATTTTGTCACGTCAATTTTTGGGGGAAAATACTGAAAATGGATAGTCATTTTGCAGGAGTTTGATCTGGAATTCATCATGTCTAAATCAAATAAATCTCTCGTTTTTTCTGAGCTACTTTGTGACCTTCCCTCAACCTCCATTGATTCAAAATCAGAACCATCAATTTTGGATGAGTCTTTGTTTCTGATATCGTCATCTAACCCGTGGTATGGATATATATTGATCTATCTCTAAACCCAAACTTTCCATCCTGATACCTCTCACTCGCAACAGTGACATATTCGATACCAAGCCAAAGATTATCTGATCATTGGTGACACTCTTTACCGTCGTGGTATCAATACGATTTTATGGAGGTGCCTCATGCATGAGGAGGCCGAGAAAGCATTGAATGATTTCCATTCAGGTGCTTGTGGTGGACACTTATCTACATATGCTACCACACAGAGAATTCTTCGTGCCGATTACTTCTGGCCAACTATATTCAAAGATTGTATTATCATCATCAAAAGTTTTCATGCATGCCAGATCTATGACCACAAAACTAGATTACCACCTGCACCTTTGCATCCAGTCGTTGTTGTTGGACCATTCGCCAAATGGGGCATTGACTTCATCAAATGTAACCCCACCTCGGTTGGGGGTCATGGGTATATTATAGTCGCCATTGACTATTTTACCAAATGGGACGAAGTTATGCCAACATTAAACAACAGTGGCAAAATGGTTGCTCTTTTCTTTTTCAATCATGTGGTTGCCCTGTTTGGTGTACCATAGATCATAGTTACAGATCATGGGTCGCATTTTCGCAATCACATGAGGGCTGAGTTGACTGCTAAGTTAGGACTGTCACATGATAGTTCTACCCCTTATTATCTGCAAGCTAATGGACAAGTTGAGGCCATCTACAAAGTCTTGAAGTGAATGTTACAAAGAATGATAGGGGTTCATAAATGAAACTGGCATTTAATATTGTACTCTGCCTTGTGGGCATATCGAGCCTCGGTGAGAAATGCAACTGGATTCACACCCTTTCAATTGGTGTACTTTTTGGAAGCAATCTTACCAACGCAATGTGAAATTTCATCTCTCAAACTCGTGATTGACCTGTTACCTGACACTTTCGAAGAAGAAGCACATTTCTTGGAACTTATCCATCTGGATGAAACCCGTCATGATGCTGCATTGGCTAACGAAGTGCATAAGAAAAAAATCAAGGCGCAATATGATAGAAATGTCAAGCCTCATATCTTCTCAGAAGGAGACCTGGTCTTGCTTTATGATCAGGAAAATGATAAACTTGGAGCAGGGAAATATGAATCGATGTGGATGGGTCCTTATATTTTCAAGTGTGTTTTGACAAAAGGTGCCTACGAGTTAAGTAGATTATTATGGGATTCCGTTGTTGCAGCCCCAAAATGAGATGTACCTCAAACATTACTATGCTTAATTTAGTGTAGTGAAACTCACTGTATATATGCTTTCATTGCATGTGTGTATGTGTGTCAATGTGTGTCTTTTATAGTTTTTTATTTGGTTAGTAATCCACTTTGCATTTTTTGCAAATGTCGGTATCTTCAGAACCATTTGTTGGTTACGCTGATTGTGTTAGTCATAGTATGCAGAACCTATCTTCTACAGCATGGGCTATTTTCGCTCCAAGTGGCGAGTTAGTGAGTTTTCAAGGGATTTGTATCGGTTGATCTACGAACAACATCACTGAGTATAGCACATTGTCGAACTTCTCGCTGATGCCATTTCACTTGGAATTCGCTGAATCATCATTATGCTGGACTCACAAATCATTTTACTACAACTTACAAGTGTGTATACCGTCCGAAACCCAACAATTCTTCGTATGTTCCTTAGAGTTTGTATTTTGGAAAGGCATTTTGAATACATTCAATATCAACATATTTCTAGAAATTTTAACACATTAATTGATTCTCTACCGAATTATGTGTTAAATAAACATTTGTGACACATGTAAAAGTAATATTTTCAATTCACATCATTAGTTGAATAGGATTTCACATAACCATTGAAAACTCTGAAAGTAAAAATAGATAGATGTTTCAAAAGCTTTTACAAAATTTGTGTCCAAGACAAATTTGGTCATCTTACCCAAAAACTCAAATTGCATGCAAAAACATCCTAAGTAGACCTAGTGATGCTCATGATAACAGATCACAGCCTGTGTTATCATGTGCAAAAGCCTCATCTAGCGGCTAGGAACACCAATAGTGTGGCGTTGTAGCCTCATAGGTAACTCCTCAATCAAGACATTTGGAATACCAAGGGTTAATCCCTCTATGTGATTATGCAACTCTGCTAAAGTCTCAGCCAAATCAAAGTCCTGGAGAACTTCTCTTCCAATGTTTCTCCGCGTTGTCGCACCTACACCCTATTGCTTTCCCATAGGCCGAATAGTACCCACATCTACATGCATGAGAATAATTTTAGTTTAGTCTTGGAAACATTAAAAACACAAAAACATGTAGAAACTTGAAAAATCAAAAAGCACTTTGGTCAAACAATTTACCTATGGCACCCCATTGTGCTCCAACTGGTAGAATCAAGTCTGGATCTCCAAGGAAATCCATCCCTGAGTATGGATGCTTCTCAATAACAAGGTGTTGTCGATCGAGCCAACTGAAGAATGCAGTGGAAAAAATTATTGTTGATTGACCTGCATGTCGAGCCATCAATTTGACCCACCTCTACATACATGGATCTCTAGGACCAGTTACACCCAGTGATACATGTCGCAGTTACATCAATGCAATTATCTCTAAGGTAAAAGTGATTAATATCAAACTGTAGAAGAAATTCTTCGTCTTACCACTTTTTACCTTGGTCAATTGATATTTCAGTGAAGAAAGCACAGCCTCACACCAATTGAATACTTTTGTCTTTAGACACTAAAGTGCATACTGCATATATGATCTGTTCGCTAGATGAAGTGTCACATTGCCAGCCAACTTTGTGGTTGTGATGAGGATCATTCTCAAAGGAAAATCACCTACATCCTTGATGTTTACTTTCCCATCCTTTCTAGGTTGTGTACCTGGCTGACAAAAATGTCGAATATAATCCATCATTGATTCACCTCCATGGGAAAATCCAGAAAGTGAGATGGGGGCACCTCGCCTGGACAGTTCGGTAAGAAAGTATATATCATCAATGGTAATAGGGACCATATTGTCCCCTATGTGAAAATTCTAATCTGTTGGATCCCATACATGAACAAGGAATGACAATAGTTCTATTTGTTACCTCATTCTAGACAACTTGAAGTATTTGAGTAACCCATAGTTTTTGAGGACCTCAACTATACTCGGATTGTTTAGGGAAACCATGTCTTGTTCTTCATGCTCTCTTTCTCACCATGTAATTGACATTATGATCCGATGAAAGCCTGAAATCCAATCATAAGCTTAGTTAGGATCCTTTCCATGAAAAAAATAAGACAAATTTTGGAGCAAACAACTAAATCTAGTTTGGGAAACTCACCTAGCGTAGCCTAGGAACAGAGACAGTGCATTGTAGAGTAGGAAGCCTTCTATCAAGGTGCTCTTCAATGTAGTTTTCTATGTGAAAGCCTACGCTGAACCCAGGGCGAAAAAATCAAACCCCATAGACCCAAAAAGACCCTAAAACTTGCATGAAATAGTAAAAGAATGACCTGAAAAGAAAGAGGAGGGGTAGATCTCCTACTTGGTCTGGATGACATGAGAAATGGTCCATAGAATCTCTCACAATCAACTGATGAAGTTTGTGGTAAAAAACTAGCCCAAAGCACAAAACTGAATGGTAAGTCTCAAATGGTAAAAATGTCATGGTAAAAACTTGTTTTATGTTTATTTCATGTTCATTAATCAAGTAAACATTAGTATTTGCCTCTTTTTACCTATGAAATAGGTATTTTTAATCCATTTGGTGATGTTTTGAGCACATTTTACAGCTGAATTATAGAATTTGATGTGCTCAATTGTAAATTGTAGCTTTGACCACAAAGCATACTTTATCTCTTTTTCGAGCTCTGTTAAACAACGAAAAAGGAACCCCCTTGGAGTCCTCTTTTAATCTTTATTCAGACTCTCTAAACATGAAAATATTGCCGAGCACTTGTCCTTTTTAGCTCATTAATGGATTGGAAATGAAATCTACTCAGTATAAGTTTAACCCCTTTTTAGGCTGAGATAGATTAACTACGAAAAAGGAATACATTGATCGAACATGGTCAATAGGTTCTCTCTCATATTTTTTTATGATTTTTTGGGCTTAAGAGACAAATATAAGTCGAGTTTTCTTTTTTTCCCATTTCAAACTCTCTAAATATGAAAAGGACTGAGCTATCTTTGTCGTTAATCTTGTTAAAACATCAAGTAGTGACAAACTTGTCCATCTAGACAAGACCGAGTTTCACCTTCGCTAGACTCGTTAAAACATCACATAGTGATGGATTCACCTGAAGGGTAGAATTATAAAACAATAATATGTTATCCTCCTCAAGCTTGATAAAAAATAAAGAGGTACTAGTCAACAATGATTGGGGAAAATGGGAAAAAGGGGAAAACCACTTTATGGTAACAGGTTTCTCTTGAACATGACACTTTCACTTCATCACTGTTACTATTTGGGTTGGGTTATTGGCTTGATGGTTATCATACCATTGGTCTATAATACCATCCATCACTTTGTTTTGGGTCAATGCTACCAATTCATTTCAGTTTCACCGACTTGTTCAAGAGAAGTCATCTAGTCAAAATTCATCCTTTGCAATACCATAAACCTTCATTTTCATGATCCCCATTCCTGAACCTTGTGTCGTTAGTCAAATTCTGTCTCCAAAATCACTATACTCATTTTGTTTCATTGATGTGGGATACATCAAGGCCCTCCTGCGATGAGTCACTTCTTGTCAACATCATCACATTATCCAAGAAGTTGACTTAGAAACACCCTTCGAGTACCTTGAGGCTTGTATACATCAATGGTAAGTTTCTCACTTCCGGCGATAGGTTGACATCAATGGCCTTCGATCGAAAGACTTTATATGGTGTTCAGCATCAAATCATCCATTCAGAGCATGCAGAATGTACTACAATACCTTGATGATCATTATCATTATCGGTGATTTCTCTCGTGTCTGTTAACGACTTACATCATTGGTTGGTAATCAGATGGTGTCTTCCCATGTTTGACTTCAGATCACATATTCACATGGTTAGACTCGTACTTGAGCAAACGATTGAATGAGATAGAAGACCCCATATCTAGTTTCATCCATCCGGGTTGTGATTTCAGGAGTACTAAATCATATGTACAATGGCCTTACATTGATGGTCATCCATTCATGGGTCTATATCTGTAGACGATTGTCTATGTACATGTAATGAAATTTTATATGCTGAGCATGGGTATGCCTTCCCTCAACAATTCATGTAAAAATCAAAATATCATGATATATGTATTGTAATTGATGCAGGTCACCTTCCACTTCGAAACCTCATCATCAAATCATAAAGCATTTCATTTGACATTTACATTTTTCGACTTCATGCTTTAGGGGCAGCTATTATAGATCCATTTGGGCATGTCACTCCCATCATCTAGATCAGTGTTTAAGGGCTCATCAAACCCTAATTTTAGTTGCTACATGCCCTAAACGAGTCACCCTTTTGAATGCCTCCTTCCCAAACAATTTCATGACTTGAAGACATCCTGAAATGACCCCTAAAGGGATCAGCGTAGGTAGGCCCATGTAAGGGTGCACTGTAGAGAGGTTGAGTCCATGCCAGGGGTGCTCTGCAGAGAACTTAGGCCCTCTTTCACCTACGTTGGGCAAGATTGAGTGAAATTCACATAGGTTTTGGGGAATATTCTTATCTCTTGGAGTCATCTAGAAGTTTGCCTCACTTATCAACTCCTATGAGCTCGAAAATGGATGAGGAATGAGTTAAGATGCATCCTAACCTCTCATCCCTTCCTCCATGGAACTAATTCTAAGTATGGAAGGCCATTCAATACCCCCATTTATGACATAACCTCCTTCATCTTCCTATAAACTGAACACTTATCTAAGTGATCAGGGGCTAGACTATGTTGAATTGTAAGGGAATAATGTTGCTATGAGAATTCTCTTTGAGACAAGTATTGTTATGCTACAAATTTTTCATGCTTTTGATGTGATGTGGATGGGATCCAAGCTAGAGGAGTGACTTCGAGTCAGACTTGATGGTTGTAATTCCTTCTTCTATTCAATAAAGTATTTGAACCCTTTTCCCATATATTTGCATTGATATATGATACTTATATGTGTGAAATGTAGCTGATTCCATTTACTTGTATTCAATAGATCTTTTGCTTTGATTGGTTCTTTGTCTTTTGTTAGTGTTTACGGGTACTTCTCAAGTGTGTTAAGTATGGGAAGGAGTGACAGGATCGATACAAAGGAGACAAGAGGAAAGTGGAACTACAAGTAGGTCTTCTCATCTTCTGTGTCTTATCTATTGCTTATAGGAAAAGGCTAAAGTTCTTTAAACTATTGTTCTAGATATGGCTACTTATCTAGGGAATTAGTATTTATCTGTAGATACCAAATTCTCCAAAACAGTCGCACCAATCCTCTTTTGGAATTTTTTTAAAATATGGAGCCGAAGCTTCCAGCTTTAGAAGCTTCGTAATGGAAGTCTGGTAAATGGTTAGGCTGGATGGAGTTGAGGAGCTCAATTAGGGCTCCTTTCCCCTATTAGGATGAAACTAATCCAAGAGATAAGGCCTTCTCCCATGAGAAGAGGAACCATATCCCCTCCATCCAAGCAATATAAACCTCTCCTTTTCCCAAGCATGAGTTAGCTTTTAGTCCTAATTAAGTTATGGCTGAAGTTTTGATTTTGGAGTAGTCAGCAAGCTACCCATAGTTTGTAGCTTTCTAGCTTGTGTTTAAGGGAGAATTGTGAGTTTGGTTTGGCATGAACACAAAACAGAAGAGCCTTGAGGCTACCATTCTTGAGGCTATCCATGACATGCTAGCAAAAGTGTGTGGGAACCCAGATATGTTGGAGGAGAACAACAACGTCAATACATTAGTTGTAATCTCTTCTGGAAATAATATAGATGCAACTATCGATTGATTTCCTACATGAAATTTCATCTCACATATTTATGGCTTAATGTTTCTTGACCTGTTAAGTAGGTTGAATGCAATTTGTATGTTATCACATTTGTTGTTTTTTGTTGTTGACTTGTTTCAGGTGTTTGAAGGAAGGAAACAAAAGATAGCTCAAGCGAGGAAGCAAGATCGTCACCAAGCAAAATATCGTACTAAGAGGTAGGCCCTCTTATTTGATTCTAGCCTAAGGATATTTTCCATAGATTGTTCGTTTGTGGCTAGACCCGCTCTCTCGAGCTAGAGGAATTGTTTGTTTCCACACTTAGAATTTACTTGCACCACAGGAATGTCAAGGGTCACCCCACCCTTTCTTATAAATAGACCCTCATAACTTATTGTAAGGGATTTTGGTCAGCCAAGTTTCTACTAAGACTATCTTGAAGAAGGCTTGGATAGTATTGTAACGCGCCTTGGCTTCTCCACTGCACAGAGCTAGCACATCTCTTTGGAGGAGCAGGCAGATGTGGCTGTAATGTTTCATTGATGGGGCTAGTAGGTTTACATGGATGTATTGTATGATTAGAACTTACACTTTTATATAATAAAAGCCAACACATTTTCATGCATATGTTGTTATTGTAGTTGGACTGCTCTAGTTGCCTTAATGATATATGTTGTTTAACTTATGTATTTTTGTATTAACTGATTCACATGCAATTATATGAATCTTTTTGCAAATGTGTTGTATATGTTGTTAATGTTGTCACCATCTGTGTCGACTACTTTGCTAGACACTAGATAGACCTTTCACATGAACCTTGCTGGAACAACTATTGCATTCGTTCGGATTGATCTGAGTGTTGTACGTGTTATCTTAAATTGTATGTCGTGACTAACGCATATGAGTGGATTTCTCTACTGGAATATGTGTATGTCCTTTTGTTTTTTTTGTTCCTGGCCGAGTTGGGACTAATCCCTTTCAACTTGGAACTCACCTTCACCCTTTTCTCCCCCTTTTGTGTTAGAACCTCTCATGCATCTTCCTTGACTCACTGCAGTAGCCACATCCTTGCTACTGATAGAGTTATCTTACTCTCCTCTGTGTGACATCACGATCAAGGCATTACCTTATGACCCACTGGTGGGACTCCTACACCAAAAAATCTGAGGTCTATTTGAGACTTCTTACTAGGGAGTTCCCCTTGGCATGTTGTTGGGTCCAACACCATTAACATTTTTGGCACTAGAAGGAGGGCTTGATGACAAGCGGTGTCCTCTCATCCAGTTTAGAAACCTTTACATATATTTCATGGAGTCCTTCACTCTTCATCCCCTGAGGTGTTTTTCAAATCATGAAGATGTCTCCATCTCAGGAAAGATTTTCGATCTCTTGTCCACTCACATGTATGATGGTGAAGGTAAAGTGGCCTGGCCTAAGCCCTTACATAACTTTATCTCCATGATTCATGAGGAAGATGAGTTTTCTGATGAACAAACCGGTTTGTTGCTTACATACACACTTTGGGAATCTCCATTTCGTTGGGTGCTCAACCTACCGGCTGACACCATGCACTCATTTGAGCACTTTTGTGGTCTTACTGAAGACATGTTCTATCATTTTAATCCAGACCATATTTACTGGAAACTGCTATAGAAAATGAGGGCTTCACATGAATCCATTATTGATTTTTAGCAGTGCTTTCATGACTTGTAGTTTCAAGCTCCGAGGAGCTAGACGAAATTTGGTTAGCTTTGGGACCGGTTCGAGTACTGCGTTAAGAAATCTGCCAGTCCCAGGAGAAAGTTTGAGATCAAGCCTCACTCAACATTCTTCATTGATGGAGCTACACAATCTCATGTGGAAGTAGGCACTATCTGAAATGACTATCCACCTTCCTCTTATTCAACAACTCCACCACTGCCCAGTTATGTTGAGGATCATGTGCACACACCTGTTCATCCTTCACACCCTCCCAACATCACTTCACTCAATTTTAGCATAGATTTGGTTTTGAGTCCTTCGAGTCCTCATGTGCATTCTTTTCTGCAACCTTCGTCCTCACACCCCGGGTGTTCCTCTGGATGATGTTGTCTTGTGTTCATCCATTTCGAACTCTTCACTTGTTTTAAACAAGGAACAACCCACTGACGGATTTGGTGTTGCACAACCAACATGCGTTGTCATTCATGAAGAGTATGAGTGGGAGCTTGAGCATCAACACTCAGCAAAGGATGAATCCTCCCATTCAAGCCCCCTTCGTTCTTTCCTAACATCATTGGTGAACCTACCATCCATGATTTCACATGTGCGTCTTCATCCGCGGATGCACCCATTATTGATCTTTCACAAGACACATCATATGTTAGCCCATCATCCAACAACAGAGAGGACCAATAATTCATTAGAAATCCACTTGATCTCTCGTATGATTTTTCTAGAAACACAAAGGGTGAACATCCTTCCTCCTCATCAACTCCTTTGTGTGATTCATCAAACCATGAGGATGTCGACCAACATCCTAAATTTTCTAATCTTGGTTGTCGTGATATCTTCACCTCATCATCTGATCACATGTTGATTCACTCATTGTTAATCCATCTAAGTCACTGGTTTATGAAGATCCATCTATCAACGAAGTCGAAACCCCACAGACTGTCAAGGCACTTCAGCCCAAGCTAATGGTTATGTCATGCCCTCGCTGTCCTGAGGTTGATTTTTCTTCCGATCAAGAAATTGTTCAAACTCTCAAGGCTCCTCATCACTCATTTGTATGCACTCAAGGTCAATCTAACACTCAGATTTTATTTCCTCCACTCAAACTACACGATCCCATTGCTCATGCATTGGAGGAGTCTTACATTGCAAGCACTCATGTGCAATGCAAGTTATCTTTGTTTCTTTGGTTTTCTTGCATGTCACAGTCAAGAGTGTACTTATGCTTCAAATTTTGCACGTAGTGTCACACAACACCATGATAAGTCCATAGACTGCCCTTCATGCATATGCACTCATTTATGTCCCGTGGGCACTTTGAATCACGAAGTGTGGTTGTCTTCATTGTTATATCTTTCTTTCTTGATAGTTTGAACAACTGGGTTGCTCGTGGACTAAGCCTTCACCAACATGGGTCTACCAATGTGACGGTGGCTGCATTGGAGGTATCACTTCATGTGATCAGGCCCATGTACCGTTAGTGTAGGAGTAGGAGTAGTGTTTTCTTTCAGTTGTTTGCTCGCATGCTTATTTTCTTATGTGCTTTATTTTCTTGTTTATTTTCTTACTTGTTTGTTTACTTTCTTTGCTTTCATTTTTGCTTCTTCTCTTTCTTTGCTTTTTTTATTGATAGTTCGTTCGCTTGTTTCATTCATAGGTTAGTTTTGCATGAAACCATGTATGACTCTTAAAGAGAGTTGGGTAAAGTACAAGAGGGCTTGTACAACTATCACTACTTGGTTATATGTCATCTTGCCTCTATATTATGAGCTTGTTACTTTTAGTCCATGAAATGTCGACGAAAAATACGTATTGTTCGAAGTGAACCTTGGTGTAAACACAACGCTTGTGCGCTAACTATTGTCACCTTCTCTAGTTGGTTGTTTTTGGATTAACTCTTGTCAGCTCAGTCAAGTAAATTAAGGTAAGGGGGAAACCTTAATAGGCACGTCAGGGATACAATAAACTACTTCTCTACTGGAACAACCTCTTCTGATCTCAATAAGTCAGGATCCCTCTTCTGCCTTTGAAATGAATAAGTGCTATGCACAGTGAAAAATTAAAAAATGAAAAGTCAAAAATGAAAAATGAATAAGGCAAAAGAAGAGAAAGGCTTCCTACATAGGGAGGTGACGCAAGTAACTCCTCTAGGGTACTGACCAGGCTCACTGGCAGTGGAGCCATTCTTGTGTTACTTTATGACTCCATCGGGGTACTGTCTAGGCCTACAAGCAGTGGAGCAACACCAGAGATGGAACTAAGACTCTGACAACTATAATGCTTGTGCACCTATATAACCCTCAACCCCAATTGAAACAACTGTGTTGCCTTAGCTTGGAATGTGTGTAAATAGACCAAGGGTTTGGTAGATGCTACATATTACAATAAAGTTAGTGTGAAACCAAGATGAGTTGAAAATTGAACAATACTTCCGGAGGTGTTAGACTTGCTTTTCACGAACAAGGTCCATTCAAAGCACTGGACTTTTATCAGTGTGTCTCCAAGTGTTGTAGCGGCTACAACCACCCTCCAAAAATTTTCCTTAGCCTTGTTTTGGAGCCTCCCTTCCAACCTTCACAGCATCTTGCCTTGCTTTGTCAATTTCACAAGCTGCAGTGTCTTTCTTGCACAAAGGCAGCCTGTTGGTCACAGCTTGATCCATTCCCCTCAAAGTTTGTTCACCCAGACTTGGTCCAGCTACAGGTTGAGCATCTTTCCCTTTAAAATTGTGCATTTCAAGAGAGAAACCAGCCTTCCCTCTAGAAATTGCGCAATCCTCTCTGGCATCCTACTAGCCTCCAGGATTGTACAATCCTGCCTACGAAGAGTCCCAAAAGGATTTGCGCAAATTTCCCCAGCAAGGCTGCTCAACCCAAAATTTGCATTAATCTGGGCAAAGGTCAGCTGCTCTGCCCAAAAATTGGGTAAATCTCTTGGGTAGCCAGCCCAGCTCCCAGCTAGAAATGAGCATTTTTTCTCAAGCAGTCAAGCAGTCTCTTACATGTGTAGCTGAGTTGATCGGTTCCCTCTGGGACTAAGAAAAACAGACTTGCATGCATGGGTTGCTTCTCCCAAGTTAGCATGCAAAGGCATCCATTGTTTCAATGATCTCTGTTTAGCAATTGGACATTGCATGCAAGAAGCAATTCTAAAACCTCCCACCAAGTGTCACTTCACCTAGATTCATGGCATGCATGTCACAACCTCGATGTTATCAAAACTCATCAATTGGATGATGCAGAGCTCATTCCTCACATCAACCTTGTAGCTTTGACATCCCACATCACATCTAGGAGCAGTCGGCCCATTCAGCTCAACTATTTTGGGGTAAGCCCACTTCCCATGCCTTGTGCTGCATTTTTGTCGCTTTTTGTGTTTTCACTGGTGGGAGTACTGTTTTCTTGATTTCTTTGAACGCTTGTTGTTGTTACATATATACTAGCTTTTCCTCACTCTGTTTCAGTTTTTGTTGCTATCTCACTATTGTTGCATGGATGAAACTATTTTGCAGGGAAGTTTGCCCAACCAGCAAACTACCTCACCCACATGCATGTTGATCTATTTTCTAAATATTTCATTCATGTTTTTCATGCACTGTCAATCACTTCTACTGTCACTTAGTGTTGCCATGCATATATTGTCTTAGTTTATTTTAGTTTCCCTTCGACGAGTCGAGCCAACCTTTACCCAGACTTTGCCTTCACCAAGGCTGCATTGCACAATCTAGGGAAGGAAGGCTCACCTTCCTCTCCAGATTTGTGAATTCCTTCCCAGCATTGGCCTATAGGACCGTTTTGCGCATTTCTGGAGGACAATGGCTGCTTGGCCCAAGAAATTTCATAAATCTTTCCCTAGGCCAGCAGTCTTGCCCAACTAGAATTGCGCATTATGCAATCCCAACAGTCAGCAGCTAGACTGGACTGTACATTGTGCAGTTCTAGTAGTCAGCCAGTCTCCCAACAACCCAGACTATGCCTTGTGTAGTCTTGGCAATCGATCTCCTAACCTCCTAGCTGAAATTGTGCAACCTTCATGATCATGCACCCAGGTATGTTGCAAGTCATTTCTCATGTTCATTTTGGTTTTCGATAGACAAATTGCTTTCCATGAGTATTTCCATGTCTCCAGGTATCCCAGGTGTTCATCTGCCTCTCAGCAATATAGTTACAATGGTTTCCAAGAGAGAAGTGACAAAGACACTATTTAGAGCACACTTGGGCATGCAGTCAATCAAATGTCCATGAACTTGCCTACCCAAGAAAACATCAAGTTGTTCATAGACAAGGACATCAAGATATGACAGCAGCAGCATCACATCAAGCAACATCATGAACAACAGCTGAAGGCAGCATACTGAATGCAACGAATCCAAGAGGAGGGTTGTTGACAACACGGAGGCGGAACAAGGTTGCAAGCTCAAGAAGGTCCATTGAAGATGAAAGCAACTTTGGAGACTCCAGCTATGAAGTGACGACGCAACATGAAGATTGTGCAAAGGCAGAAAATGGAACAAAGAATGAGTTGCATGTGTTGAAGCAACAATTCAGGAAGAACATGAAGTTGCACAGATATACGAATGGGTTATGACAGGAACAGAAACAATAGTGGGCACAACATGCACTCATGGATGAAACTGCACCCGTACGAGTTAAGGATCCATCCCAGTAGCTGACATAGACTAGACATGGTAAGCAGTTTTGTTGATCGCATGCACGGGATTCAGCAGCATGGATGTTGTTGAGTGCACGCATGCAATCCAACCCATTCAACACACTCACCAAGGTGAAGAAAAGAAGCAAGTCCAACTGGGGTTGAACATGCACTTCGGCAAGTTGATGTGCATGACCACCAGAACACACTTGAAGATCAACATGGACACTATGCATTAGTGTGTTTTCAGTTCAACCATACCCAAGAAGACCATGTGCATGATAGCATATGAATTGGATGAAGGGACCGAACCAATACACCAGTTTCAATGGAGGTAAGAGTTCACTTCAGCAAGATGTCACAATGAGGTGCATGTACACCATCACGGATGATCAAGCTTGGCATCAGCTCACCACCTTCACCATCACAAGCATGTCAAATAGTTGGTCTCATCACAGTGGACTGAGTGTTAGTGATGTCTCACAAGGCTTGCTCAAGCCATGTTGTCTCACATGAGCACATGTGCATTATAATGTCGAGTCATGTCAAGTGTAAGTCAAGTGTCAATGGTTGGATGTAATAGTCATATAGTAGGTGAAGAGTCAGAGGGTAGTTGAACTGTCACAAAGAGGAATGTCAGGGGTCACCCCAACCTTTACTATAAATAGTCCTTCATAACTCATTGTAAGGGATTTTAGTCAACCAAGCTTCTACTAAGACTATCTTGAAGAAGGCTTGGATAGTATTGTAACACAGCTTGGCTTTTCCACTACACGGAGCTAGCACATCTCTTTGGAGGAGTAGGAGGATGTGGTTGTAACGTTTCACTGATGGGGCTAGTAGGTTTACATGGATGTGTTGTATGATTGGAACTTACACTTTTATATAATAAGAGCCAGTACATTTTCATGCATACGTTGTTATTGTAGTTGGACTGCTCCGATTACCTTAATAATATATGTTGTTTAACTTATGTATTTGTGTATGAACTGATTCACATGAAATTATATGAATCTTGTTGCAAATGTGTTGTATATGTTGTTAATGTTTTCACTATCTGTGTCGACTGCTCTGCCGGACACTAAACAGACCTTTCACATGAACCTTGTAGGAAAAACCATTGCACTCATTCGAACTGATCCGTGAGTGATGTACGTGTTATCTTACCTTGTATATTGTGACTACCGCATTTGAGTGGACTGCTCCACCAAAATTTGTGTATGTCCTTTTGTGTTGTGTGTTACTAGAAGAGTTGGGACTGATCCCTTTCGACCTGAAACTCACCTCCACCCTTTTCTCCCCCTTTTGTGTTAGAACCTCTCATACATCTACCTTGACTCACTATAGCAGTCACACCCTTTCTACTAATAGAGTTATATTACTTGCCTCTATGCAACATCACAATCAAGTCATTACCTTACGACCCACTACTAGGACTCCTACACCAAACGGTCTGAGGTCTAATTGGGACTTCTTACTGAGGAAATCCCGTTGACATGTTGGCAGGTCCAACACCATCAACAACTGGCACCTAAATTTTCTCCATGTTTGAATTTTGATGGACCAGTTTGAGCATAGAGCAGGCATCCTTCACTCTTTGTAACATCCACAACATCACTTGCAAGACGTATGCCAACACTTAGATCACATTGAAAAGTACGTGGGTATTCCTCCTCCAGTAAGAAACAAACCCAGGAACAATGAATACGCTATTCAGGTTGCGACCACAAACTTTGGTCCATCTACTTAGTTTATTTAATGTCCTAGATTATTTTTCATTTTGATATTATAGTTTGTCTTGATGGCCTATCTGGTCTATATTTTTTTAGTTCATATCTCATCCTTATTGACTTTTTGAACATTTTGATATCTTATGCCTCTTTGCGAACACTGCACTTTTGGCTATGGTATGGTCTTCCCAATGAAAGATTGACCTAAAATATCTAACGCTCTATGTAAATTCTAGCTTAGAAGGCAACATAATATTTACCCCACAAAAATTAAAATTTAATGTTTTTACTCCACCCTAACTCTATGTTAGGGTTAGGGTTCTTGTATATTGATATTTTTGCCTCTTAGTGTTTTAGCATTGTTATAAATGAAGTTTGAGCCTTTTTTTCAGCCTTTTGTGTATGTACATAGCCATCACATCTCTTCTTAGAGATAATCTACAAAAATTCAACCATTATGTATTTTTTTGTACAATGCGATGCTTTTTGCTATTAATTCGTTAATAGAATTTTATTTTCACTTCAATACTTTTCTTTCAATTTTGTGTCTTATTTCATTTGATTCCCATTCAATCAAGAGAATATTTCTTTCAAACCCCCAAAGTCCCTTTCCCATGTCAAAATTTGGTGGGACACTTACTGGATGCAAAATTTTATAGATTATTCTAAACTATATGAAACATATCTTGACTGGGGGTATTTGAGGGAGGAGTATCACCCTGTTAGAAACTATAAAGACCAATGTATGAGATGGAAAAAAAAAAATCCAAGGTAAATACATGATCATGTTAGAGTACACCAATACCTTCCATACCTTGTGTGCACTTCTAGGTGTCAATGATTCTAAGTGATGTTTGGTCAGTGAGGAAAAATTTAACCTAATTTGGTTAACTTGAGGCCTAACTTCTTGTGCCATAATATTATGGGATACATGCAAACAAAGAAATGGAGAGTGAATTTCTCTAATACCACTGATCTAGATTGGAATGGAAATGAATATAAAAAGCACACAGTATTATAGACAAAATACAAGATACAATATTGAAGAAACTCCTTATTGTGAAAACAAAATCCTATTAATGAATCAATGGAGAAAAGATTACAATATACATAGCCATATATTATGGATATATTAGTGATGTATTTTGTCTAAGAAGGGTTAATGTGGCTACACTCATTTACAAAAACCCATAAAAGGATGTTGAAACTTGATTTTGTAATAATGCCAAAACCCTAAGAGGCAAAAACCCCTAATATGCGAGAGCACTAACCCTAGTACAGAATTTGGGTTAAGAAAGGAAACTAGACTAGAAAAATATAATTGTTTGAAGAAAAGGGAACCCTTTTTTGGATAATAAATTTTTTTCTTGATGTTTCATTTCGTATCTCCTTTAGATAATCGGAAATACAATTAGCAAAATAAGATAGGTTTTTTAGTCTAGACCCTTGAAAAAAGCATTAGAAGGCCCAAAAAAATGTGACAATAGTTTAAGGCCCAAGATCATTTCATGAGATGAAATTGGATGCCTCTTTGATCACGAAATATTCTTATACATGAACATTTAGTCCCCACATTAACATTGAGAGAATATGACTTTATCATTGTAAAACAATTCCAAGTAACCAATATTCATGCATCTAATTTTATTATGTGCATGCACACACACACACATAGAGTTGTGTCATGTAGAAGGGGTGAAGGGAACGTTGAGAAACTGGATCATCTATCTTGCAAATAATAAAGCAATATTTTGAAAACGAGACACTCCACTATAACTACACCCACTGTCATAAGCACCATTTGTCTCTTAAACCACAACAAACTAGTTATTAGTGCTAATGTGGGATAGACTATAAGTGGAGAGTTAGAATGTGATGTAATGTTTTCTAGTGGTCACATTTGTTAATGTATTTAGCATGAGTATGATGGAATTTGTAGTGTTTGAAGTTACCATTTGTGGAGAATTTATGTACATTTAAGGGAATACTATACCTAATGGAACCATTTATGTAGCTCTAGTTACCCAAAATATCCAATTATTCTTGTTCCTTAATATGGGTATCTAAGTCACCTAGTGTTGGTGCACTAAGATGTCTTTTTACAAGAAATCTTAATTCCTACATTAATTGTCAACCTGAGGCAAGTCTTTTTATTTCAAGAGTGTCAGCACTATATATGTAGTGAATTCAGAGGTTCACTGATAACAAATCGTTGCAATTTTTAATGACTATCTTCTTCAAACTCAATCCAAACAATTCTAAAAGAAATTCATAATGCACTCTGCGATTCTGCTTAACCTATCATGAAAGCAAGTGGATCTGAATACAACTTGCAAAGAATCATGCTTGGCAGTCTTAAATAGAATTGAAACTAACTTGCTCACTCATGAAATAGAACTGTAACAATTGACAATAATGGTAATTGAACAGCAAATACTAATTTAACAACAAATCCTAATTAAGCAGCAATTCCGAATTGAACAGTAGATCTGAATTGAACAACAATTTCGAATTGAATAACAATTCTGAATTCAACAGCAATTCTAAATTGAACAACAAATCTGAATTGAACAACAATTCTGAATTGAACAACAAACGATAATGGAATAACAAACGTTATCTGGATAGAAAATGATTGTTGAAGCATAAAGTGATTAATTCTATCTCTGAAATCTATGATAACATTACTTGAAAGGAACAACGACCTGAGTTGGAACTAGCATAACCAATTCAATCAAAAGTTTTACTCCCATATAACAAATAGATCAATCTAAATCTCAAATGAACAGCAAAAGAAAACAAAATTGACAATCCTTACAATAATCAAAGGTAATATTAACTTCAGATTAACAAACAATCAAGAATGAAATGGAAAATATTATGACACAGGTGATGCAGTAGATCTTCTCTTGTTGGGCCTAAAGTCGCTAGAAGTCTCTGCTAAGAGATACTCAGAATATAAGTATGAGTTGAATGAAATATTTCTTCATTAATATAAGTAACCAAGTTTCATCATCCAAAATAACAGCATTATATGTCAAAAAGAATAACTGCAAACTCTGGAATTCTGAACTCCATGTAGTTTTGGCTTTCGGCCTTATATATTACATTTAGAAAGTAAATAGATAAAATTGAATCCTCAGGATTAGGAAATCCTAAGGATTTCACTATACTTGATTTGATTATGTCATAAAATAGTCATTGGTTTGCCTGGTCTTCCACTGTCCTGCCTTGCCTCTGACATTGTCGCTTTCCCCTATGAGATGATGTGGTTCTATCGATTGGGCGGTTATCGCTCAATTTGTGACTTCTGCAAATAAATATAGTAAAAATCAGTTTTTCCTACTTAGATTCGTCTAATTTGTTACTGATTACTTTTACTCGACTTTATCTATTATTTCCTCTACTTTTATTCATAAACAAAGATAATCATGTGAGGATGAGTGCTAAATAAAGCAATTACCAAGGAGAAAACATACCTTTTTCTTGACCCAACATATTCCCCATCTTACCTTGTTGCATGACCTCATGCAATTAAATAGTTGAGGTGTAGTTGAGTTAGGGAACAGGCAGGATATGCCCCCTCCTTATAAATTTTGAAGCCATTTTTCTTCTTAAGTATAGCAAAAGCTTGGTTAATGTCTTGATCCCTCAAGGTGTAGTCACAACAATACTTATCTGGAGGATAAAATATGATTGGAGTTCTATACCGACATCCTATCCATTCAAGCCCCATGGTTAATACCATGTTAGTATACTTATGGAAATGAGAGGAGGCAAATGTTCTGGTATCCAAATGGTTCTCGGTTTCTAACAGTAATGCTGGAGACTTCCCACTTTTCTCTAGCTTCAGACAAGGCTTCCTCCTTAATCTCTTGGAAGTACTCCTTTCTAGCTTGTATAATATATGTGTGAAATGGCCCCAATTGGCCCACAACACTATCTCGCTTCATGAATTGCTTGTGCCTGACCGAGAGATGTAGGGGTTTTGTAGGTTCCCCTTTGACCCATAGTTCAATCCCTTCTTCATGCTTTCTAAAAGTATTGTGAGCCTTGGCCCACTTGAGTTGATTAGTAGAAAAAGAGAGAAATGCCTGGAATTGTAAATCCCCTATAAAGGGGCCAGGGTTGTTGTCTTTGTCACTTCTAGAAAGAAATTGTGCATATAAAGTTCACAGAGGAGGCGTTGTACCTACTCATTTTGTTCTTTGAAGCATTTGAAAAAGTACAAGGTAGTTTTGACTTCCACATACTTCCCAACCTTAACAAAATTGATTTTCAGCAGGAGGCATATTTCCAAGAGGAATAGGGAATAATTTGTAGCAGGGGATCTACATGACAAGGTGTTTGAATAAAAAGAGCAGACAGCCTCCAACTGCTCTTTAGCCTTTTGTAATTTGTCCTGTGCTTTCTCAACCTTTTTCTATTCAGCCTTGTACTGAGCGAAGGTCTCATCCTTAGTTGTTGTGAGTGCCTCAAACGTTTTCTTTAATTCTTGATGTATATGTAGGGCCATTACCTCCTCCTTGTGTTGGGTTAATTCCTGCTGAACCTTTAGTAGTTCATTCAGCGGACTCCTAATAAATACCTCCCTTACTAAGGGAATATAAGCAAGTGTCTCTTATGGTTGGGCATCGTTATCTTGTGTTTCCATAGGCTTAGTTTGGACAGCAGCCTCGACTGCTTCTTGAGTTATGAAATAATCAATTGGGATGCTTTCTTCAGCATCAATCTAAACGGCAATGTTCATAGTAGGGTAGTCTATTTGGGTCTCCTACGAACAAACACAAGGGTCTTTAGTCTGCATTTCAGTGTCCTCTACAAGACATGGCTCTGTCTGAGTTTCCTTTGAATAGGCCAAAAGAATCTCAGTTTAGGTTCCAACATCCATCCCAAAACAATGCTTTGTTTGTGTTCATGTGGTCTCTCTTTCCACTTTCGATTTTCTAGCCCTGATGGCCTATTTTAACCATTGTCTTAGCTGCCCAATTATTCTCTTATGTTTTCTATATTTTTTTTAGCATTTTTCTGAGCTTGTCCTTGTAGGACTTCTTTATTCTGGGACTTCCAACCGAGCAGTGGTGTTGTTGCACTTTCCTCAGGTTCATGCTCGAGTGGTATTGTGTCAGCATCAGGCAGGATTTCAACTAGAACTATATCTCCCGATGGAGCTTCACCTTCTATTTCTTCTTCGACATGAATTTTTCTCTCAGGAGACCCCAATACAATGGTGTCTCCTAAGCAGTTATTGTTCTCCGGGTTTTCTTTTGGGTAGGCCTCTTCCTCAAGGGACTTAGAAAAAATAGTATTTCTTGGTTGATTTTCATCTCCTAGGGTCTCATCTGTAGGATTTTCTTCAAATGGGGGGGCCACTGGACCAATATCTGTTGTCTGATTTTCTTCTTTAATAGCTTCCTCTTCATGCATCTCGGCTTCAAGGGGTTTTTCCATAGAAGGGACCGGTTCCCTCTATTCTTCCAAGAAATGAGTAAATGGCAGTGTTTGATCACAATCAGGGCTATCAACAGAGGCATACTGGTTGGGGGTACAATTTTGTCTTTCAACATTCTCAAATTTTTCTCTTCCCTCACCAAACATCCCCATGTTTTCCAATACCTTGGCCATCTCTTCCTCATAGTCTTGCAAAAGGGTATTCTACGGACTTGGAGGTGGTGTGAGCAATGGGCCAACCTCATTTGCTTGAATTGGGGTATGCCAGTGGGACTTCACCCGCACAGAGCGTATACATTTTGTTGGGTTCAAAGGCATGGAGGAATTTTTCCTCTTCAGTGTCCTTCTCGGACATGGGATTCTAGGTTGTTGTTGTTTTGTTACTCGATTTTCTAGAGGTGGGGCCAGAGTAGGATTTACAATATTGTCCCAAGTTAACTACTGCTAGGCCAGTCCATGTATGATAAGCAATAGAATCAGTCTGTGATAACTGATGATGGTGTGTGGGTCCTTAGCTTTCATAACTTGTCGAGCAACGTCATGTAATAGAGAATTCAAATAAAACGACAAATTAACTGAAATTTTCTGTTTTAGGATGGCTAACAATTTGAGTTGATGGGGCTTTACCACATCCTGGTGATCATCTCATGTGATGTACCATTGCACGATGACTACCAACTCCTGCCATGGCTGTCTTAATGCTAAAGGGTAAATCCCTTTCCCTGTTCATGCTAATTGCTCATCTGGGTCCTGGAACACTGCAACCACATTGTGCAGAAGGATGTGCTTGTTTTTCCACTTTGTTCCCTCAGTCGAAAGTCCAGTGACTTCAACAATGTAAACTTTGAAACAGGAACTATAAACTCAAAACGAGAACTCTGGCCAAAAAACTCCGTAAAAACATCAAAAACAGTGCTAAAAACGAAAAGTGTTGGTGCTTGAATAACACCTTTTTTTTCTAGTGTAAATTTTCAACATGTTTTAAAAATGGCGGTGAAAACCAATTTTTTGTGCAAAAATTGTCCAAAAAAACACCTTCAAAACAAAGTGTTGATGTTCGAATAACATTTTTTTTTCAATGGTAAATTTTGTGCAAAAAACACCTTCAAAACTAAAAGTATTGACGCTAGGATAACAAAAAAAATTCCAGGGTAAAATTTCAACAATTTGAAATAATGGCGTAAAACATTAAAATTTCAAAAAAATAATGAAAACATAAAATTAAATTAAAACAAAAACAATGGAACAACACACAAA
>APFE030170329.1:0-63088 GCA_000404065.3 Pinus taeda | reverse complement strand
ACTTGAAAATTCGTTAAGTAATCATAATTTAAAATTTTTTTGGAGATAATAATTTTAAAGTGTGAAAAATAAGTCCTCTAAAAAAAGGTATGCTACATCAACACGTTGCATCTACACATTTCAAAATCAGCATGAAAATCACTAATATTTAAAAACAAATATTTCTATTTGATACATAAGAAAATTTAAAATGTCAAAAATATGCTCCCAACAAAAAGAAGTGTATTCTGTTTAACCACTTTTGAAAATCGGGTCACGTTTTTACTACCCCTACAAAACGAGGAATCATATAGTTTATTTAAAGTGCCAAAAACTAAGCTTTAAAAAACACGTGTGTTCTGCATAACCCCTCTTCGAAATCGAGTCACTTTTTTGCTATCTCTACAAAACGGGTAACAGTATGGGTTCCCGTTTCAAAGTTTACATTGTTCTTCGTCTATCACTGCTTCAGAGACTATTACATCCCTACCTTTTATTGTGGTGTTGCCATTCTGAAAATTCTATATTAATTCGAGTGTCATTTCTTTGTGAAATCCTTGCAATTTATTCAGATATTGTAGCCATCCTACGTGCTCGAGAATTGCACAAGCCTGGTCCAATACCATGAGTAATGTGGGCTCATTTTGGATAGCTCTACCTCCCATGGCTTCTATGTTCTTGTGACTAGTTCTCCTACATGAACTTGTCCTTCTCTTTCGCAAATTAGAACAGCAACAAAGATCATTAAGGAAATTAACAGGAAAATGATGTTGATTTGGGATTTAACAACATATACAATCAAGTAATTTGTCTCATCAACAATTTTTTAGGCAGGCTCATAATCAATTTTCATGCCATCCATAATGGTCGTTGTCGTTTCTCCAATCGGAAATACTTTGCTAATTATTATGCATATCCAATCATCATGCAGCCTCTACCCAAAAATCAATTTAATAACTAGCATTCAATTATCCATAACTATCACACATGCAAGCCATCCCCCATCCAATGGGAAAAGGGACGCTCACGTCCATCAAGCATGTGAAAAGAAAGCACATGAATTGAGGATTCATAAATGCATACAACCAGTCCAGAAAAGCGGCACAAATTATGACAAAGTAATTAAAATAAGACACATATCAGAGGTGAAAATGGCCAAAAAAAGGTAAAAACAAATACCTTATTTATTATGTGAAAATATTTTCATCTCAAGTAGTATTAGTAATAAATGCATAATTGGTGGTAAGTAGTAATGACTGTTATGAAATGATTGGACAAATATAATATAATTAATATATCACATAAGTTACCATGCATATTGGCTTGTAAGAGTGTTATTCAAATGGGAAATATTCTTGGAAATGAATCCATATGTGGCAATAAAATAGAGAGCATTTGGCAGTGTAAGATAATACTCCAATACCATAAGCAAAGCCACTGCTGCCAGCAAGCGTTCATAGACTCGACAAGGTTTCTTTTTAACCCCACAAATGAGCTAGAGTCCTCCTTTTAGTATGTAGTCGATTCTTCTTTTTCTTCCATAAAGAGACCACTATGCTGGCATGGTGACTAGGTGATCACAGTGCCATTCACCAAGATATAACAAAATGATCAGGCTAGCTCGTAATGAGATCCCATATCCTTCTAATAGCTTTGAATCATCAATAAGGTCATTACCTTCGTTTGGTAGCCAAAAATGGAATGTCACTTGTTACATCTTTATGATCATGGTAGGCTAGCTCATGATGAGACCCCCTATCCTCTTTAAGACGGTGTTCATTACATTTTCATATTTCTTTATTTTCATTTTTCTTATCTTTTGATGTTTTTATAAAAAGAAGGAGGCTCATTTTTTCCTTAAGATTCAGGGATGGTGTAAGAAGTAAAAAGATGCCAAGGAAAGAGTATACATTTACCCCCATCTCATCATTTCGAAGGGATTTGTCCATTTGAAAGTGTGGTAAATAAGCTAGCATGGTTTGAAATAATGAACCATTTTATGATGTGTCAAAAAAAGATGTCTAGCCAGTCATTATAGAGATGCACCATATCATCTTTTGTATAAAGATAGCCATCAAGAGGTTTCATAAATCATAATAGTGTTGATATTACTGTTTTTCTTTATGTTAGGCACAAATCCACTCAAATGGTGTTTATTCAAAAAATAAAAGAAAAAGAAGATGGCATAATTATTGGCAATGAATCAATAAAACAAATCATAATTCATCCTAAAATAAACACAAAAGTGTTGGTCCATTAATTGAACAACAATCATTCAATCATTTGAACGGAAAATATCAACAAGAAAAAAAATACAAAAGTGTTTTTCAATTGATTGAACAACAATCATTTAATTGTATGAACAACAAAAATTGAAAATAAAGACTCAAAAGTGTTGCTCAATCGATTGAACAACAATCGTCCACTCGTTTGAACAACAAAAATTGAAAAATAACAAGCACAAAAGTGTTGTTCAATTGATTGAACAACAATCGTTCCATCACTTGAACAACAAATATTTGTAAAGAAAAATGCAAAAGTGTTGTTCAATTGATTGAACAATGATCGTTCAATCATTTGAACAACAAAAATTAAAAAATTAAAAACACAAAAAGTGTTGTTCAATCGATTGAGCAAAAATCATTCAATCATTTGAACAATGAAAATGTAAAAATGAGAATGCAAAAAGTGTTGTTCAATCAATTGAATGGTAATCATTCAATCGTTTGAACAACAAAAATTTAAAAACGCAAAAAGTGTTGTTCAATCGATTGAACAACAATCATTCAATGATTTGAACAACAAAAATTTAAGAAACGCAAAAAGTGTTGTTCAATTGATTGAGTAGCAATCGTTCAATCATTTGAACAGTGAAAATTTTTAAAACGCAAAAAAATGTTGTTCAATTAATTGAACAACAATCATTCAATCGTTTGAACAACGAAAATTTTTAAAATGTGAAAAGTGTTGTTCAATCGATTGAACAGTGATCATTCAATTGTTTGAATAGAGAAAATGTAAAAAAAATGAAAAACGCAAAAAGTGTTGTTCAATCGATTGAACAGAAATCGTTCAATCGTTTGAACAAAAAATGTCAACAAGAATGCAGAAGTGTTGTTCAATCGATTGAACAACAATCGTTCAATCATTTGAGCAGCAAAATCAAAAATGCAAAAATGTTGTTCAATCGATTGAACAACAATTTCCACACACAAAAATAAGTGTTGTTCAATTGATTGAATAGCAATTGTTTAATTGACTTAACAACAATGCACACATAAACATAATTGTTGTTCAATTGATTGAACAACAATCATTCAATCAATTGAATAACACTTTTTTTTTTTGTAAGCTGGGGCGGGACTCTCTGATTTACATGTCCATTATGTACCCCTCTACGGGGGAAGGGTAGCCCAAGATTTGAACCCAAGACTTCCGGTTCGGTGAGACTTCATTTCCACGGCCCTTGCCGCTTGAGCTACCCCATGTGGACAATCAATTGAATAACACTTACCAAGCACTTAAAACAAGAAAAATCCTCATATTTACATGGTGGTACCTAACTGAATTACAATCAATAAAAAAGAATATATACATTATTTACAAATTAAAAAAAATCTCAATTTTTTGAAAGAAAAGTTACACGGTCATCACTCTCTGTAGCTAAAATTTGCATGGAGGGGTCCTCACGTACTTGCTGGCAGAAGGACTCCTTGGTGAGTGATTTGTGGTAGAGACACACTCGATGCCCATTCACCTTAAAAGAATGGCTAGACCTGTCAATGGTAGTCAAAGTAAGAGTGCTATTATTATGTACTTCTTGGATCTCATAAGGGTCGAGCCATCTTGTTTGAAACTTTCCTGGAAAGTCCTCGAATCTGGAGTCGTAAAGGAGTGCCCAATCCCCTTTTTCAAATGTCTTCTTTTTCATGAGGTTGTCGTGCCACTTTGCCCTTTTCTGCTGAATAATTGCAATCCATTGCGAAGCTAGCAGTTGAGCATCATCTAGTTTGTTGATTTGCTAAAGTCGCTTGGTTTAGTCTTCTGTTAAATCTAGCCCCACTTCCTAATCCGTTCTTAGAGCCTTTATTTTGAATTTGATCGGAAAAATAAGTTCTTTGTTGAACACTTGTTGGTACGAAGAGTGTCTAGTAGTATTTCTCCAAGTCGTGCGATAGGCCCACAAGGCCTCTGGCAGTCTAGTAGCCCAGTGTCGCCGATGTGTTGAGACTGTTTTGGTCAGAATCACTTCAATGACCTTATTGGTGCTTTCAAACTGCTCGTTCGCCTACGGGTGATACGGGGAAGTGATCCTATGTGTAATGTGATGGTTTCTGAGAGTGGTAGTAATATTGTGTCCTACAAATTTCCCTCCCCCATCTTTTATCATTTCGCGTAGTAAACCATACCACACGAATAGCCCAAAGAGGAAGTTAATCATGGGTTCCTTTGCGGCTCTTGGTAAATCTACTATTTCCACCCATTTCATCACATAATATGTGGCAACCAATATGTAGGCTTTCTAATTCGATGGCAGATGAAATGGGCCAGCAAAGTCCAACTCCCATCATTCAAAGGGTTCTATGACTAGTTGGGGTTGCAGTGGCATTTCATCAAATTGGCTAGGTCGGCCCATCCTTTGGCAACTATCACAATCCTGGGCATATTTCTTATCATCTTTAAAAATAGTGGGCCAATAATAGCCCATCTGTAGTACCTTATGCCTTGTCCTTTGATCTGCGAAGTGTCCTCCGCAGGGCTCGTCATGGCAAGCTTTCAGGATGTCATAAATCTCATCCTCATGAATGCATCTGCGTATATACATGTCAAACCTTGTGTGAAAAAGATATCCACCAATCCAAGAGAATCAGGCACTGCACTGAACAATCGGTTTCCTCTCCCTCATTATCAAATGCCTAGGTATCTTTCCTACTGCTAGATAATTTTCCACATCTGCATAGCATGGAATATTGACTGTCATGGCAAACAAATGTTCATCTGGGAATTGGTCGCCCACTCCCAGTGGATCATTTACCTTTGGGATTCGAGACAAAAAATCAGCAACTGGGTTTTCCTTCCCTATACGATCATTAATAGTAATGTAAAATTCCTACAAAATCAATAGCCAACGAGTCACTCAACCATTTGTGATAGGTTTGTTAGCTAAATACCGAATGGCAGAGTGGTCAGTATACATAAAAACTTGGTAGCCTATTATGGAATGTCTAAATTTGTTTATTGCATAAATAACAACTAAGAATTCTTTTTCTGTTATTGTATAACTAAGTTATACAGGAGTGAGTTTTTTGCTAATATAATATATAGCATAAGGCTTCCTGTCCTCTTCCTAACTGAGGACAACACCTATAGCTGCATTTGATGTGTCCATGGATATGTGAAAAGGCAGCTCCCAGTTTGGTCCATGTAATACTAGTTTCATCGAGACTAGGTTCTTTAAACCTGTAAAAGTTTTGTTACATTTGTCAAACCATTTGAAATCAAAATTTTCAGTTAAAGAAAAAAATACATAATAGCCTACATATCCCTGCATATAATAGCCTGCATATCCCAGGAAACTACGTACCTCTGTCTGAGTATAGGGAGTAGGCAGTAAAAGCATTACCTATATTTTTGCTAGGTCTACCTGTATCCCCGTTACAGAAATATAATGTCCCAATATTACACCTTCAGTCATCATCATGTGACACTTAACATTGCTTAAACGTAACCTAGTAGCAATGCATCATTCTAAAACCTTTTCTAATGTTTGCAGTGCTTGATCAAAGCCATCCCCATATGGAGTAAATTCATCCATATATACCTCAATTCCTTCGTTTATTAGGTCGGAGAAAAATGCTAAGTATAGCTCTTTGAAAAGTGGTTGGGGCATTGCATAAGCCAAATGGTAATACTCTGTAAGCAAACATACCCCAGAGGCAAGTGAAGGTTGTTTTGTCTTGGTCTTCAAGGGTGATCTGAATCTGATTGTAGCCACTGAACCCATCTAGGAAGGAAAAGAATTGCTTCCCTACCAAGGTATTAAGGACTTAATCGATAAATGAGAGGGGGAAATGATCTTTCTGTGTTGCCTTGTTCAATTCCTAGAAATCTACACTAATACGCTGTTTCCCATTTTTATTGGGGAAGACCACCAATGGAGAAACTCATTTTATATTTGAAATAGGATAAATGAAGTTCTCATCTAGTAGCTTCTATAATTCTTCTTTCATAATATCCTTAAGGTGTGGATTCAATCTCTACTGAGGCTGCCGAATAGGTCAAGCATCCTTCTCCGTATAAATGTGATGAGTGCACAACTATGGGTCTATACCCTTCATATCGGGATAGTCCCAGGAAAAATCCCCTTTATATTTTTGCATGATTTGAATGAGCTTTCACTGCTGATCACTGTCCAAGCTATCATTGATGTTTAAAACTTTGCCTTGTTCAATTTCCACCAGATTTCTGTTATGAACAATAGTCGTCTGGATGTGGTGATTATCAATATCCTTCAAGGGATCTTCCAATGCTTCATAATCAAGGATTTCTTTTAGCATTTGACACTTTGCGTTGCTCACATCAGTTGGCTAATTGATGAAATTGTTGAATTCTAGTTCCTCTACTACTATGAATGGTGAACAGATGCTTTCTTCTAGGTATGTTGGTGGTTGTTTACATATTTTTACAATGGGCAGACTTGGTTTGACAGGGGGATATAAACAATATTTTTTACAGCATCCCCCTTTACAATAGTCATGCTTCCCTCCCAACAACATATATATGCATCAGTTGTTGCCGGCGAAGGTCAGCCCAGTATCAAAGGGTGCCCATCCAATCGACTCTTAGGGTTTATAACAAGAAAATCTACTGGATATTCCCATGAATCAACAAAGATTGTGATATCTTGTAGAGTTCCTTCTGGCCTCACCACCGACTGATCAACAAGTTCTAGTAAGGTGGTGGTTAGTTCCAAGGCTGTAATACCAAGTGCTTGATAGGTTTCTACTGTTAAAATATTAATGAATGCACCCGGATAAATTAGCATATTAGGAAAAGAGCGGCCATATATTTGAAATATCACTATGGGATTTCCAGGACCTTCATACTTTACCATAGTTTCCCCTCCCAAGAGTAAATCAGATAAGGTTCCTACAACATGAATGGTGGGCGAAGTTTTTTCTTTCCTCACAGGCTTCTTTACACATAACTCTTTAATTGTTTTAGCATAGATGGGAATGTCCTGAATGGCCTGGAGGAGAGGAATTTTTATACAAAGATTTTTTAGTTCCCCTAAAAGATCAAAATATGGGGAAACAATTGGCTTAGGTATCATTAACCTTTTGGGGAACGGGGGATAAGTGACTATGAGTTCCTCTGGATCTTTCTATTGATCTGTCTCTTCTCCTCATTTCATTTCAGTATCAATTACAGGCAGTGGTATATGTACAGGTGGTGTTTTGATCTTAATTGATGGTTGATCCCTATTTTCTTTAGGGGTGATGATATGTCCTGACCTCAATGTAAGTTCATTACATTCTTTCTGCTCAATCTCATAGTCTAAGCTTTCTACAATTTGCACCAGCTGGACTGGTCTGTTATTGGGATTTGGATTCGGTTGGGATAGCAGTTGAGGGTGCAGAAGAGGCTGAGTATTTTGTTGTAATGAATAAGGAGCTAACAAAGCGGGTTGAGGTTGAGAACTTGTCCCCATAGGAGTGTTGGATATTCCAAAGGTCACTGCTAATTTGTAGACGAATTCAGGTTTTGAGAAGTGGAGGCAAGCCACTAGGATTGATAGGGATTCCCTTGCCAAACAGGGGTAAAAGGAGAATTTAGCCAGCCATTACCGGGAAAGGATTGAGTTGATCATGGTGTCATAGGGAATGGTTGAGGTTGCCAATTCGAGTAGTGTGATTGACCTTGCCATGCTGCCCCAGGGTTCTGTTGTTGATTAAACTGCGAAGAAGGGAAGAACTGGGATGCATCCTGTGACATACCTAGAGGTTTAGTCCTGCCATTTTCGATGCTGGTTCATTAGATATACTGGCTCTATCTCTTCTTATACTTCCTTGAACATTTTTTTCAACCCCAGGAGTGATGGACACTGTACAGGTAGCACATGTCTAAACCATGTCTAAAGGACACTCCCGTTGGCTATGCTTCTTTCGACAGTGTGGACAGAAAATGACCAAGTTTTGTTCTGCTAAAGCTTGTTTTTGTTTAGCTTGTAGGATGTCTAGCTGTGTTGTGAGGGTGCCCATGATGTCTGTTTTGAAATCTTCCAGGAGGTTACTAATTTCCATTCGTGTTACTCCTCCACCTTATGGCTTGCTTCTCCTACTCATGGAATCTCGTCTTGCTCCTCTTATGTGTGAGCTTCCTCGCGAACAACTGATACACAAGTGAACGATTTCATCACAATATTCCTGAGAAATATCTCCTTTCCCCATTAAATTTATAATTTCTAATCACTCCTCTTTCATTCCTTTAATTAAAATAGCTCTTAGGACTTCTTTTGGTAGGGTGGTGTGTGGGGATCTCTGCAAGTTATAATGAAATCGTTCGACGTATTCTTCTAGAGTTTCATTATCCTTTAAATCCATCTTAAATATTTCATCCTTTAGTTCCCTAGTCTTTCAAAAGTTCTGGTATCTTGTGAGGAAGGAGGTTTTCATATCGTCCCAAGAGTAATAGTACGTTCACCTAGACCCATGAACAATCTTAAAGTTTTTCCTTTCAGAGTAGAAGGGAATAGTTTTAGCTTTTGGGGGTCAATGATGTAGTCATACCCTCTGCAGAGGACATCAAATTCATATAGGATGGCATCAAGATCCTCTGTGATCATCCCATGAAAATTTGGGATGCTCTGCAGAGGAATAACCTTCATGGGGACATTGGCCAATTGGTCAATTATGGGGTATTCCAATGTTGAGGTTTGACCTTGATGTGGTTGGTTTTCTATTTGGTCAAAGATGTGCCAATACTCTTCAGGGATTTCAAGGGGTGTTTTTCAAGTAAGTGAAGTATTACAACCCAATATGGCTTTGCATCACTACCTAGATTTGGAATCATAGGAGACCCTTGTTCAAACAGCTGAGGTCATGTCTTAGCAGTTCCACTGGTTTCTCCTTTTCCTTCTCTTAAGTTACATGATTTTTCCTCTTGTAGAGGATCAAAATGTAAGCTTACTATAGCTTGAAGAGTCTGTTCATATCCTCAAATTTGGCTTTGAATCTTAGCATGAGCTGTAGATGGTGAGCCTGCTGCTTGAGGGATTATAGTAGGAAAGTTTCCAGATACGACCTGGAATCCTACTAATGTTTGTGATTATATTTTTCTCACAATTTCTTCTATAAAGTTCATTCTCCCAAGTTTCACCGATCCCTTGTGTTTTGTGGATTTTGAAGGGGGGTTCAATTATCTTTCTATCTTTCAGTTCCTAGTCATTCATAAAAACCAATTCCTATTTAACCTATAAGCTTCTGCTAAAAAGCGGGCTAGTAAGCAGGCACTTTACTTGCTAGGTATGCAGATTCTTATCTGTTGTTTTTAAAACCCAATTATATTGCAGCAAGATAAAAAGGAAATCACTTTGGAACACTCTCCTCGGCAATGATACCAAAATGTTGGTGCACTAAGATGTCTTTTTATAAGCAATATTAATTCCTACATGAATTTTCAACCCAAGGCAAGTCTTTTTATTTCAAGAGTGTTAGCACTATATATGTAGTGAATTTAGAGGTTAACTAATAACAAATCGTTGCAATTTCTAATGACTATCTTCTTCAAACTCAATCTAAACAATTCTAAAATAAATTCATAACACACTCCGTGATTCTACTTAACCTATCATTAAAGAAAATGGATCTGAATACAACTTGCAAAGAATCACGCTTGGCAGTCTTAAATAGAATTGAATCTAACTCTCTCACTCATGAAAGAGAACTGTAACAATTGATAGCAATGGTAATTTAACAACAAATACTAACTGAACAACAAATCCTAATTAAGCAGCAATTCTAAATTGAATAGCATATCTGAATTGAACAACAATTCTGAATTAAATAGCAATTTCGAATTGAACAACAAATATGAATTGAATCGCAATTCCAAATTGAGAAACAATTTTGAATTGAATAGAAAACAATACTGGAATAGCAAACATTATCTGAATAGAAAATCACTGTCGAAGCATAAAGTGATTAATTCTATCTTTGAAATCTATGATAACATTACTTGAAAGGAACAATGATCTCAGTTGGAACTAGCATAACCAATTCAATCAAAAGTATTACTCGCATATAACACACGGATCAATCTAAATCTCAAATGAATAGAAAAAGAAAATTGAATCGAAAATCCTTACAATAATCAAAGGTAATATTAACTTAACATTAACAAACAATCAAGAATGAAATGAAAAAGATTATGACACAAGTGAAGCGGTAGATCTTCTCTTGACCGGGCCCAAAGTTTCCATAAGTCTCTGCTAAGAGATACTTAGAATATAAGTATGAGTTAAACGAAGTCTTTCTTCATTAATACAAGTAACCAAGTTACAAAATCCAAAATAACAATATTATATGTCAAAAAGAATAATTACAAACTGTGAAATTCTGAACTCCGTGAAGTTTTGCCCTTTGGCCTTATATATTACATTTAGAAAGTAAATAGATAAAAGTGAATCCTTAGGATCAGGTGATCCTGAGGATTTCTCTATACTTGATCTGATTCTATCATAAAATAGTCATTGGTTTGCCTGGTCTTCCATTGTCCTGGCTTGCCTCTGACATTGTCACTTTCCCCTATAAGATGTTGTCGTTTTGTCGATTGGGCAGCTGTCGCTCAATTCATGACTTCTACACATAAAGATAGTAAAAATCAGTTTTTCCTGCTTAGATTCGTCTAATTTGTTACTAATTATTTTTACTTGACTTTAGCTATTATTTCCTCTACTTTTATTCATAAACAAAGATAATCATGTGAGGATGAATGCTAAATAAAGCGATTACCAAGGAGAAAACATACATTTTTCTTGACCCAACACCTAGCAGGTGATATTTCACTTATCATGCATTCATTATATGATGTGACCTATTCACTATCGATGATGTCTCAAGATTTTTTTCAATAATTCATTGGTTTGTATATAATATAGATCTATCCTTGAGGAGGAGGATACAACATCGTTTAGAGTGGTATTTTCTACAACATGATGCTTCTCCACTATAAATTTTGGTGTTATTGTCTATGTAAAAGCCCTTCTAGTTACCTAGATTTTGTTAATGAAATTAAGACAGTTAAGATTTGATAATAAACATGGATATCATCCTAGACTTTATCATGATGTAAATATTCTTTTAAATATGTATTATTGAAACTAAAGAAGAGGGAAACCTATTCAAATCTCAATGCCTATGAGAGAAACTTCACTAAGGGAAAGTTGTGAGGGGGATAGGAGGAACTTCCTAATTGAATTAATTAACCAAACCCTTGATGTGGTTACTTGAATTACCAAAAGTTATGAGGGAATGGGAAAAGTGGTACCAAACTACCCTGAGGTATGCGTTATTGTAGTGAAAACACAACACCCCCATTTTATTCTATCATAATAGACATGGGGACCCTTTTGCATCCATTTAGGCTTTGAGTGTTTATTTCTTCAATTTAGCCTAGTCATTTTTTTCATTAACGCATTGTTGTAGTGACTACAACCACCGTCCAAAATTTTTCCTTAGCTTTGTTTTGGAGCCTCCCTACCAACCATCCTAGCACCATGTCTTGCACTATCAAATACATAGGCTTCATTGGATTTTCAGTAGCTTACCAGCCTATGCATGATAGTTTACTTCACCCCCCTCATAGGCTGCCATTCCAGGATTGGCCCCATTGCTGGCTGAGCATCTCCCTCAGAAAATTGTGAATTCTTGATGGGAACCAACCTTCCCTCTAGAAATTGCACAAATTTGTTGGGCAACCTACTGGGCCAGGAAATTGCATAATGCAATCAAACAACCTTCCTCAAGAAAATTGCACAATCTAGCCCAGCACTGTAGCTCAGCCCAGAAATTGTGCAATTATGGGCAACAATCACCTGCTCCTCCTAGAAATTGCGCAATCCCACTAGAACAGTGAGCCTAACTCCTCTCAGAAACTACGTAAAATTCTCTCTCAGTCAAGTAAGTTGTTGCATGCGCCTTCAGTTTGACCAGTTCCACCTGGGACCCAGCAAACTTGACTTGCATGCATGGGTTAATGTTTCTTGAAATAGCAAAAAGCAACATGCAAAAAGCATCCCTAGAATTTAGGGATCTATTTTTAGTATCTAGAAGTTACATGCAAAGATCATTTTAGAAACTTTCCTCCAAGTGTCGCTTTTTCCTAGATTTGTGGCATGTGCATCATGAGCCTCAAACTTATTTATTCAACGCTTTAGAGCTCATTCTTCACACTTGTTAGTGTCAGTCTTGTTAATCTGTCACCTAGATCAAATGTGTTTATACTAAGCTTTTCAGGACTATCAAAATCAAATTTTTCATGTCACTAGGTTTACATAGTAAAATTTGGTCACTGTTTGGTCAATCTAGAAATGAGTTCAGTATTTTGAAAATTCACTCATGCTGGTCACCTATCACATTTCTATGAAGGTGTCATAATAAAAGCAAGTCAGACATCATCATCATTTCATTCAATTTCAGGTCATCCATTAGGTCGCTAGGGTTTCCAAGGTCCATCATTATCACGAATAAATCCAGCAGTGAATAGAGCATGACAAGCATCTCTTTAACATTGATTTGTTGAGTTATCAAAAATTCATCATGCTTTCAATACGAAAACTTCCAGAAGAAGAAGTTCCAGTGCTCAAGTTTTCAAAAGTGAAAAACCCAGTTTTTCAAAGGTTTGTGGGTCCCATTTCTTTTTAAAAGGATAAATTAATTTTCCTATATAAACTCAAAAGCCCCAAACTTGTCTTATTTACCTCTCATTCACTCTTGTGTATCGAGCTCTCCTACCCAAAAGAGAGAAAAACTTGTTTCCATGGGAAAAATTGGCAAAAACCTCAAGGTGTTGCACTCAGGAAGACTGTGTTGCGCTTGGAAGCCTGCACTATGCTCAAGAACATTGCACTATGCTTGGGCGTTGAGCTCAAGCTAACTACGTTGCACTTTGGCCAGAGCATCCAGAAATCACCTGAATCTCTCCTAAAACCAATTTTAAAGCTTTCTAACCTGATTTCATTGCATCCTAAGCTAGGCTACAAGTAAGTACATCATTCCACTTGCTTCTTTGTTTTTCAAAATCATTTCATGCCAAATATTTCTCCAATTAGGGTTTTGTAGTGAGTTTTTCATGAAAAATGATAGGGTTGATGATGGCCATTTTCATTTCTTAATTTTTAACATGTAAAATCTTGCCCTACACCTTTATATATGTTATATAAACTATGTAAACAACTCAACCAACCTCAAAACATAAGTTTACCTCATTAAAAGTGAAACCCTAGTTCATTCCGAGGGTTTTGGGCAGTTTCACTAAAAACTTTATTTTTTCCTTCTCATAAGCATATCATTCCTCCATTGCTTTTTCATTCATTTTCATTATTTTTCCATAGCTCATATCCACCTCTTTCAAACCTCCTTTACCATTTCATCAAACTTCACCTACCCATCATTCCACTTTCCACTCATACCTCATAGTTTTTCATTTTCCTACTGCGAGGGTTTTTGTCATCATGGAAGTAGAATCTTCACTAGAGAGGAAGAGCCATCACAAGGGAGGGAAAATCATCAGATATGAGCCATCAAATTGCAATGAAATCAACTTATCTCCCTTTATCAAACATTGCTTTGAAGATGTGAATTGCTTAGGTTTTTGCAAAAGGGTGAGTGAAGTAGGATTCAATGAGCAATTGACAGATTGGGTGGGAACTCAGTTGAAAGGTGAAAGTGTTGTTATTTCTAGTGTTGAATTCACTTTTTTAGTGGCCTCCATTTCGCTTGCTATAGGGCTACTAGACAATGGTGAATATTGGTTCAAGGGGATGAGCCTAGATCTTCAGTATTATAGACCCTTCTTGAAAATACCATACAGGGAAAAACATGCTCATGTTATGCCTTTCAGGTACTTATTGGAGAAGTATGCCCCCTTGATTAAGATTTTCATGAAGTTATTTACATATGAAGGAAGATTCTCCATATTGTATTCTTATCATATTCGCTTCCTAAAGAACTTTACCTCTCAAAAGCCACTCAATATGTGCAACTACCTATGCAAGAGCATTGCCAAAATGTCAGAGAGGATTTAGATGAAGAACAAGGAGCACTACCCTAGCCTATTTCATCATAGTCTAATAAAGACTATAGTCCTTCATCAACTTGCAGAGAAAGGTATGACTTGGGAAACTTTTCTAGAAACAACCCTCAAATGGCATGAAGCCAATGTAGGAGCTCAACCCTCTAGCATGCCAACACAGCAAATGGAAGTGCGTCCTCTAGCAAACCAGTTGAAAGAACCAAAGCACCTAAGCCTGAGGTGACTAGGATTTACAAAAGAGGGAAGAGGCTTGTGTTTACTTCTCATGGTGAGAAAGGGACCAAGCCTTCTACATCAACAAAACAGGAATCGACAACGCAAGATAAGGACATGGTTGAACATGAATTTGAGTTGGTTTATGTAGACGTAGAGGATCATACTTCAAGAATGTAGGAGATGATAATAGATAAATACTATCAGATCAAAGAGCTCACAGTCAACATGGCAAGAGCAAGGTACATCATTTCATTCCTTGAATAGGAGAATAGCCAGCTCAAAGTGAAGCAATTGATCATGGAAAAAGAGAAAACCAAATTATTGCAGCAGGTTGGCAAGGGAAAAGTAGTCATAGAGTCAAGTGAGCCTAAAAGAACACAAGGGAAGAGTAAGAGGAAAAGGCCAAGAACAAAAGGGCTAAAGAAGGCATTGCAAAAAGAAGAGGAACACATTTCGCTGAATGAAGAGCTAGACCTAGAGGATAGAATTTCTCTTGAGGTCAATGAAGACAAGGAGTATTGGCTCAACAAGGTGAATGATCACTTGGAGAAGCTTCCAAAGAAGGAAAATAGAGACAATCAACTACCTAGGTATATGGCGCACCACTACTAGGCTCAAAACATGATCTGTAACGTCAAAGTCAAGCAGCTTAAAAACAAGCTCAAAGAAGACAAAAAGGAAAAAAAAGATGAAGGAAACTTGGTGATGCTTGCTGAAGCATCTATGAAGGTTTAACATCTATCATTTTACAACTCTTAGCCAATTTTGAGAAAATTTTGAGCAATTTTCGTTTTTTGTGAATTTTGAAGCCAAATTCAAAAATTTAGTAGTTCAAGGAGCGTAGTGCCTTGGCGCTATGCTTTTTCCTCAAGCATCTATTTCAGGAAAACTCTACATTTTTGGAAATCTCTTTCCATCCTATAAAAACCCATTTGCTCATATTTTCTAGTCTAGGTGGCTCAGATTTTGAGAAAAGTGGAAAAAACTAGCAAAAAACTAGCTTTATGGACCCTTTTTTGACAGGCACTGCACTCCTGGAGTGATCTTGGGAGAATGGATTTTTGAAGGCCTTCCCTTGGATAATTTTCAAAAATGCAAACTATTCTGGAAACTAGACTTTAAGGGCTAGTTGCATGTTCTCTCCAATCTTCATTTGGACCTCAGGAAGTCACCTGAAAGTGATCTCAAAGTCAGCACTGCGCTTCTACATTTTTTTGGGTTTTAAATTGTAAATTTCATTGTGTAAAATTTCTAGTTTCCAGTTTGACTTAGTCAAAGTCAAAACTCTTTATGTAATCGCATTTTTTAAGATACTAAGTGATGTAGGCATGAATAAATGTACATGATAGGTTGTTTTTTTATGTTTTTTAGGCCTTATAAAGGAAGAAAACTCCTAAACAAACTCTCCAAGAAGTGTTTGAGTTTCACCTTCTTACTCTCACCTGTTGGTTGAGGGAATCTTGGAGTCAGTTCATCCACCTAGGAATTCGACTCCTAAAGGTGTGTAAGTGGTCTAACAGAGTCTATATGTATCATTTCTCTTTTAGAAAGAAAGGTTGGACTTTTTGTGGAGGAGGCTTGCATGTAATCAACTTTTCAGCCAATACAGACACAATTGCAGCTATTTTTAAGGAACTCCAGCCCAGTGAGTTAATGGTGTGTGTTCTTCATTTTATTTTTTTTCTAATGGTTAAAATTTTTTTATCTACATGATATCTCTTCTTTCTATGGATTCCTTGCAGTGAAATACAAAGAATTCTTGTTCACAAGCTCTGTTTATCTGGTTTTCATAGTTATGTTTATGTCTTCCTAATCTAATGAAATCATGCTTACTTATGCTCATTAGCTTCTTCTACACTCTCTTCTATACCAAATTGAAAATATTCTAAATACACCATGGTCTTCTCACATCTAGCTCCTTTCCATATTTTCTTTTTCACTCCTACAACCTAAACCTATTTGTGGCTCCAAACCCTAGTCTAGCAAACCTTAAAATCTAGATTTTCACCAACACACAAATAATTATATATATCTAGCCTAAAATGTATTTGCTTTAAAGTAATTTCACTGATAAGAGACTTTGACAGATCCCTCTCATGCTTAGTAGGGCTAGCTACTGAGCTGAAGTGGTTTGAGATTACCCTTCTCGATCTCCTTTAAGCCTAGGAAATTGTAAGGGTGTTACAGATCCATTTGGGCAAGTCACTTCCATCATCTAGATCAGTGTTTTAGGGCTCATCAAACTCTAATTTCAATTGCTACATGCCTAAACAAGTCAACCTATTGAATTCCTCCTTCCTAGACAGTTTCATGGCGTGAAGACTTCCTGAAATGAATCCTTGAAGGACCAACACAAGTGGGCCTCAGTTCTCCGCATAAAAACCTCACATGGGCCTAAGTGCTCCGCAAAGCACCCTTACATGGGCCTAATCGCATTGGTCCTTCAAGGAGTCATTTCAGGATGTCTTCAGGCCATGAAACTGTCTAGGAAGGAGGCATTCAATAGGTTGACTTGTTTAGGGCATGTAGCAATTGAAATTAGGTTTTAATGAGCCCTAAAACACTAATCTGGCTGATGGGAGTGATGTGCCCCAATGGATCTGTAACAGCTACCCCCTAAAGCATGAAGTTGAAAATAATAATGTCGAGTGATATGCTTTACAATGTAGTTAGGACAGTTCCTTGTCTTGTGTCAACCTCGTTAAAAAATGAAACAAGGAAAATGAGGGTAGTTCCTTGGCTTGTGTCAACCTAGTTAAAAAATGAAATAAGGAAACTGAGGATAGTTCCTTGTCTTGTGTCAACCTCATTAAAAAATGAAACCAAGGATATGAAGATAGTTCCTAGTCTTCTGTCAACTTCGTTAAAAAATGAAACAATGGCTATGAGCATAGTTCCTTGTCTTGTGTCAAGCTCATTAAAAAATGAAACAAGGAGTATGAGCATAGTTCCTTGTCTTGTGTCAAGCTCGTTAAAAAATGAAACAAGGAATCTAAGCAGAGTTCCTTGTCTTGTTTCAAGCTCATTAAAAAATGAAACAAGGTCCCCTGGAGCAAAGTTCCAATTCGAGTCTTTGATTAGATCTCGTAAAATCCTAGTCGAGTCTTTCACTTGATCTCGTAAACAAACCTTCATTCCATCCACCTGATAGCCACGAGTAATATACTTAGGTGAATGTAATGAAGCTTGGGGGACATGCACCTAGTTGTAAAGTTAAGTTTCCCTATAGGTTATGTGAAGGGAATCAACCCATTCACCTTTGTCCCTATCTGAACGAAGCCAAAAATGTGTTGGATAAGGGTCCTGCTTCATCGAAGCGACTTCCATCTGGTTACAGGAGACTCTCCCTTTCATCATGCTAGGGTCATGTAAACCAATTTCAAGCATAGTTTTTCCTTGTTTCAAGCTTGTGTAAAAATGAAACCAGTTTCAAGCAAAATTTTTCATCATTTGAAGATTGTGTAAAAATGAAACTAGTTCCAAGCATAGTTTTTTGTTTCAAGCATCTGTAAACATGAAACTGAATCCAAGCATAGTTCCCTATGGTTCAAGCTTGTGTAAAAGTGAACCAATCTCCATTTTAACCCTCGTGATTTCCATTTTATCAGCCTCTTCCATCAGATGAGCCTTGTTTTTTTTTCCTTCCATTGTCAATATCTGCTTAGCCGATCATACACTTTCACTTGGTTGTTTTACCTTTTTTGAGGAACAACTGCAATGAGTGGTCTTATTGGCCAGCCTCTTCACATCAATCAACATGTTTTGAGAAGTTCTAACATCACCAGAACTAGTTTCTACACTAGACACCACTTTTTCCTCAAAATGGAGTCCTCTTTAAGCTCTTTTCAGACTCTCTAAACATGAAAATATTGTTGATCGTTTGTCCTTTTCAACTCGTTAACGGATTGGAAATGACATCTACTCAGTATAAGTTTAACCCTTTTTCAGTCTGAGATAGATTAACTACAAAAAGGAATACGTTGATCGAACATGCTCATTAGGTTCTCTCTCGTATTTTTTTATGCTTTTTCGGGCTTGAGAGACAAATCTATGAAAAAGAACTTGTGGAATTTTCTTTTTGTCCCTTTTAAAACTCTATAAACATGAAAAGGAACGATTTATCTTTGTCTTTAAACTTGTTAAAACATAAAATAGCGAGAAACTTGTCCATCTAGACAAGACCAAGTTTCACCTTTTCTAGACTCATTAAAACATCACATAGCGATGGATTCACCTAAAGGGTGGAATTATACAACAAGCATATGTTATCCTCCTCAAGCTTGATAAAAAATAAAGAGGTACTGGTCAGAAATGACTTGGGAAAATGGAAAAGGGGGTAAACCACTTTATGGTAGCAGGTCGCTCTTGAACATGACACTTTCACTTCATCTCCATGACTATTTGGGTTGGGTTATCTGCTTGACGGTTATCATACCTATGGTCTATCACACCATCCATAACTTTTGGTTTTGGGTCAATGCTGCCAATTCATTCAGACTATTTGGGTTGGGTTATCTGCTTAATGGTTATCATACCTATGGCCTATCACACCATCCATTACTTTGGTTTTGGGTCAATGCTGCCAATTCATTCAGTGTCGCCAATATGTTCAAGAGAAGTCATTCAGTTAAAATTCATCCTTTGCAATAATCATAAACAATCATTTTCATGACCACCATTCCCGAACCTTGTGTTGTCAATCAAATTCCGTCTCCAAAATCATTACACTCATTTCGTGTCGTTGATGTGGGATACATCAAGGCCCTCCTGTGACAAGTCACTTCTTGTCAACATCAGCTCATTATCCAAGAACTTGACTTAGAAACACCCTTCCAGTACCTTGAGGCTTACATACATCAATGACAGGTTTCTCACTTCTAGCGATAGGTTTACATCAATGGCCTTTGATCGAAAGACTTTGTATGGTGTTTGACATCAAATCATCCATTCACACCATGCAAAATGTACTGCAATACCTTGAGGATCATTATCATTATCGGTGATTTCTCTCGCATCTGTTAACAAATTACATCATTGGCTGGTAATCAGATGGTGTCTTCACATGTTTGACTTCAGATCACATATTCCCATGGTTAGACTCATACTTGAGCAAACGATTGAACGAGATAGAAGACCTTAGATCTAGTTTCATCCATCTGGACTGTGATTTCAGGAAATGTACCAAATCATCCATACAATGGCTTTACATTGATGGTCATTCCTATCACGGGTCTATATCTGTAGACAAATATCTATGTACCTATAATGAAAGTTTATATGCTAAGCATGGGTATGTCTTTCCTCAGAAATTCATGAGAAAAAATCAAAATATCATGATATTATGTATTATGTATTATAATCGATGCAGGTCACCAACCACTTCGGAACTTCCTCATCACATCATAAAGCATATCACTCGACAATATTATTTTCGACTTCATGCTTTATGGGTAGCTGTTACAGATCCATTTGGGCACATCACTCCCATCATCCAGATCAGTGTTTTAAGGCTCATCAAACCCTAATTTCAGTTGCTACATGCCCTAAACAAGCCAGCCTATTGAATGCCTCCTTCCCAGATACTTTCATGGCCTGAAGACATCCTAAAATGAATCCTTGAAGGACCAGCACAGGTAGGCCCATGTAAGGGTGCTCTGTAGAGCACTTGGGCCCATGCAAGGGTGCTCTGCAGAGAACTTAGGCCCACTTTGACCTGCGTTGGGCGAGATTAAGCGAAATTTGCATAGGGTTCTGGGAATATTTCTTCGTTATAGATCATTATAGAAGGATCACACCTCTTATCCCCTCCTATGAGCTCGAAATTGGATAGGCTAAGGATCCATTAACCTCCTATCCTCTCATCCCTTCCTCCATGGAAACTAACTCTAAGTTTGGAAGGCCATTCATTACCCTCATTTATGACAAAACCTCCTCCATCTTCCTATAAATTGAGCACTCATCTAAGTGATCAAGGACTGGACTATGTTGAATTGTAAGGAGATAATGTTAATATGAGAATTGGCTTTGAGACAAGTATTTTATGCTACAAGTTTGTCATGCTTTTGATGTGATGTGGATGCGATCCAAGCTAGAGGAATGACTTTGAATCAAACACGATGGTTGTAATTCCTTCTTCTATTCAGTAAAGTATTTGAACCTTTTTCCCATATGTTTGTGTTGATATATGATGCTTATAAGTGTGAAATGTATCTGATTCCATTAATTTGTATTCAATAGATCTTTTTCTTTTATCGGTTCTTTGTCATTTGTTAGTGTTTACAAGTACTTATCAAGCGTGTTAAGTACGGGAAGGAGTGACAGGATTGATACAAAGGAGATAAGAGGAAAGAGGAACTACAAGTAGGTCTTCTCATATTCTTTGTCTTATCTATTGCTTATAGGAAAAGGCTAAAGTGCTTTAAACTATTGTTCTAGCTATGGCTACTTATCTAGGGAATTAGTATTTATTCATAGATACAAAATTCTCCAAAAAAAGGGGACTAACAAAATCGATCTTGGAGCTTCCCTTGGGATTTCCCTTGGGATTTGTTTAAACCTCTGGTTAAACAAATAACCATGCTAAACCCCTCCCCCGCACACCAAACCACATCACACCCCGCGCATGCAGAACCTTTGGGTTTCATTGATATTTGGTCAATGAACAACCATGACCCCGAGCGTGCATTTAACCCTCAAAACCTAAAGTCTAAAACCCACCACCGCCGTGAATAATCAAACGATTATCGCGCACGCTTGTTATTTAAAACCCGCTCATCTTCCCCTCCCATTCACCGTCGGATCGTCTCTCCCAGATCCGACGGCCCTCATGCATATCGGGCGCCCTTATATGACAGCACAATAGTGCCCAATGGTCGAAGGTTTCACCGTCATACACCGGGACACTTGGCGGCTGTTCATTGCATCGGGCCACCCCTGACAGATACCGCCCCCGTACCAAAAGTGGTTTGATGCAAATCGCTTACCGCCCTCCCCTATTTCCACTTCGCTGTATGACGATGCCGCCGCCTCACCTGCCACTGTATTGCGTCACCCTGCATCACCCTGCTGCACCCTGCTGCGTCACCTTGCCACGTCACCCTGCTGACGTCATCATCTGTACCGTACTGGGTCCCACTGCTGACGTCATCCATCGTACCATTGATGTCATCCACCGTACCGCTAACGTCATCTGCCAAAAGGAAAACGCGCAAGAGCGAAATCGAGGCTTCGGAGGCCTGGAATCAAATTATGAGGCAGTTTTCGATGCGCGATTAGCACTTAGCGCTAATCGCGCATCGCTACGGGAAATAGGCCAAAATGGGGAATCTTTTTTCTCAGTGACAGTTTTTGCCACGAAAGGGCAGAAAAGGGGCAATTTAGCAATTTTTACCACATCAAAGAGAGGAAGAAGCCCCGATTCAATCAGAGAGTATCAGTGAAGCGGCAGAGATTATCAGATCAACCATATCAGAGCCGGAAAGCATTAAAGACCATCCCAAACCAAGTCAATGCATACCAAGACAGAGTCACAGGCCACTAAAACTGAATCATAATAGATTTAATGGGAATCACAGTCACCTAAGAGCAGCAGAACCAACTAAGAGGTGCAGGTGAGAAGTGAAAGGCGCAGCAATTGCAAATTGGACAAGCAGAGCTGCCAGAGGATGACAGATAGCCACATTTTGAAACAGCTGCCCCCAACACAGCATTAGATAGATATTTTCATTACTTATAAGACAAGTTAGGTTAACTGCATTTATTTCTTGAAAAATATCTTCTAGCAGATCTTTGTTGTAGATATTTTGCCTATAAATACAACCCTAAACAATATAATAAGGGTTGGTGGGTTGTTTGGTTGATCTCTCATTCTGAGAGCTGCACTGTAAATATTTAGAACTTCTGTAATCAAAGATTGCTGGAATGCTTGCATCCTAACTGGCTGGTTGTGCTTTCAGTGGCTGAAGAAATTGGTATGGAATTCTCGTGCTTGCTCATGGTTCAATAAGTTGTCCCTCCCTTTGTTTATTAGTTTATACATAGTTGTATCAAATATATATCATAATCTAAGTTGCAGGAAAAAAGAATAGACCAGAATTGGTTTTCATGCCCTTTGTGCTCAATTCTTGCAACTTTCCATGTTTTCCTCTCAAACAATGATGAATATGCATTCTTAATTGCGCTTGTTTAAGTTGTTCCTTTCACATATGAATGTTGTTTGGGAATTCTTCATTGCTCCCAGATATCACTCATCCACTTTCCCTCTTTGGCTAGATGAGAGATCCTTAATTGCCTCTCGTTCCCTAACTTCCATTTCACTCTTGTTCCAGCATAAAATCATTGTGCCATGTGTGGCTATCCTGGTCCATATTCCCCTCTTCTACCAGAGAAAAAACACCCCTCAGTGCACAGTCATGACTCCGTGCCCAATGGTTTGAACTTCTTACTCTTTGCATGTCAACTCAGTTTGAACAAGATCAACCACCCCATCAATCAAAATCAAATCAAACCCATGTGCCTCATATCTAGCCTAAAATCACCCCTTAAACAAAGATTAAAATCCTAGAGAGAGAGCGCTCTCTGAATGTTGGTAGGCTAGGACCTACAGTCCAAAGACTAGTTTGTGGTTACCTCGGCTGTATTCCCTTGGGAGTCAAAGGGAACAACCTGAGTGATAACATCGATGAAATAGAGAATGTTTGTGTATCATTTCGTTGCACCTTTGTGGAGTGGCTATTATTCCCTATCATTTCTTGGAGGAAACTAAAGATGTCTTACCCATCATCCCACATCTGGCATGCTTTGAGGTGTTTCTGGAGGGAATGACATCTTTATGGATCAGCGTTGTGCTTCCCTTTTAACACAGAACACACCTTCATTATGCAGTATGGCGGTTCATAACCTTTTCTGCAGGTTCCGCTTTTGTAGTATCGACACTAGGGGTGCAAAGGTGTCATCTAGACATACAACACCGTTATCTGCTACTAGATCCACTCGAACTCACCTACAGAAATAATTCATATTAGCCTTATGATTATGAACAAATGATAAAAACACCCAAGAACATCTCTCGCCATCATTGAAAAATGATAAGGCGTAATGAAATTAAAAGAGCGAGTGTGAAAGAAACGGCCCCTGGCTCAGCCAAAGTTGTGTTGAGACAAGTCGCAATTACACATCCCAACAGGACATCACATGCAACACCACTCCTATTGGAATTCTTTTGAAAACCCAGACCATGACATCTTACCGAAAACACAGGAATACACGGAAAAGACCGCATTTGACCACAAGGCTGGATTTCAAAATTAATACGCCCGAACGCATAGTTATTGGCCAGTCTGCTTCATCTCTTCGGGACTTAGGCATAAGCACTAGACTCTACCGATAGCGATTTAGTGATGGGGAAGGCGGACCCGGTAACATATATATTCTACTTGATAAGATTGGTGGGTCTGCCAAATCGCATATCACAATGTGCACAGGCCCAGGATTCCGCTGATTGTGATATGTAACTCGGCCGGACCCGATATATATATATATATAGATATATATATATATATATATATAATATATATATATAATAAATATATATATATATATATATAAAAAATATATATATATATATAATATATATATATATATATATATAATATATATTAAATATATATATAATATATATATATATATATATATATTATATATATATATATATATATTGTATATTTAATAATGTGGCGGGTCCACCAATATCCAATTGCGTTTTATTAAATGATCCCGGGCTCCACCAATATGCGATATGCGATGGGGCTTCAGACCCGAAATGAATGTGTTATGTTTAATGGGGTCAGCAGGTCTGCCATATCGTCGTGCACTTTATGTTCAAGCCTTGGGACCCTGCCGATTTCGATAAGCGAAACGCTCCAGACCCAAAAATATATGTATTCCGGTCAATAAATTCATCGGGTCCAATGTATTATGATAAGCATTATGTGTTTAATTTGCTAGTGATAAGAGAAAAGGGGAAATTGGGCATGGTTTTGAGGTATTTTCATTATAATGAGTTATAATGGGAATAAAGATGCAATGGGAGGTTTTGAGGGGTTGGAAGAGTCCTGATGAGGATATGAATGAAGGGCTAAGAAAGGATTATAGATGAATCATGTGGCAGGGATTTATAAAGGGGGCCTTAACCATTTAAAAATTGAAGATTTGACTTGGCCAAGAGTTAAAATCCCTGGGATAAAATAGATGATTTGGAGGGGTGAAAGATCAACTTTTCAAGGACCCATTCAAAATTGCTTATCAAGGAAAATTTTAATAGAGTGGTGGTTGTGGTCACAACAAATGGCGAACCGCTGGGAGAACCAGTTATCTCTATTTCCAAATGACCCTTGGATCAATAGAACATCAGGGTGTAAGATAAACTTGAAATGCTAACTGCATAGATGGACAGGCATGGGTTCCACTTCAACATTAGTTGCTTCAAGTGGGATAAAGACAAATAGCTTCTACTTACCGATAAGGCTTTGACAGGCATTCTCCAATGGTCATATTATGGGGTTTATTAACCTTCCTTTACCTGTTTTCTACCTTCAAGATCCTTTCGGGGCCATCACTGGCCTATCAATACCTGTCCAGGTGTGTACCTCAGCTCTTCATTGCCCATCAAACTTGATGAAGATATGTTTATATGCACTTTATATAAAAAAATTAGTGCTATACTTTCATATGATTGAATGGGGCACAGTCATGGATCATGCCATATTTTTAAACTGTTGAAGCAAGGTTGGGGCTTGCTATGTCAACTGGTACTCTGAGCCCAGTAATAGTCCTTACTCCAACCAACTTCCCAAACAACTTGTCCTTTCAGATTGGCACAAGGACTCAACATTTCATTTTATTTTAAATAAGTCCTTCCAGTTTCAGGCACAAGGACTAGAGCACAATTGGGTATGCCATAGGATATATGACAGTGGGCTTAGCCCATGAAAGGAGGTTTACTTGTATATGGCAGGAATTGGAAAACTTAGTGTAGTGGACAAAACCAATGGAGAATGACTGCAAACCTTATGGACAAGCATAGGCTAGGTCTGAGTGGGATTTATTTAAAAACGCAGCATTTATCCATGCCTGTCCAGTTGTAGTTACACATTTTTTTTCTATAAAGATGCCCCTACATGCTCCAGATATCCAAGTTATCAACAAATCTCACCTAGTTCCCAACAGATGCCACTGAGTGACTTCAATTTTAAATTCCACCGCTAATTTTTTTTTTAAGTTCTCATGGGCTCATTGAAAATTTGTTTGATTTGCAAGGTAACGATGGATTTAGGATCAGCAAATCCATTAGCAGGTTAATGAGGGATGAAAAATCCGAAGGTAGTGAATGAAGGCAATCTGAAGAGGTTTGAGAAGGTGAAAACAAGGCTGGAAGACAGAAATCAAATTGCAAAAAAGACTAAAATTGTAAACAGCAGAAAAATAAACTTTGCGCAAAACGAGAATGGACAGGATGAAAATGCAACTAAGCTAACAACAAAATAAAAGGAGTCCTAACCTACTCAGGAGGTAACCACTGTGCGTGGCTACTAGAAGTATCTTTTGAGGTGTTGGCCATTAATAGGGAGTTTTTTAGTTTCTCCCTATAAAATTTTCAGTCTATAAGTTCCCTGGGCAATTTTTTCTTTAACTTGGAACGGGCCCAGCCATAAGTGCTGAAACTTCGTGTTTTCACCTTTTGGCTTACTCAGCTTGCCCCAGTTTAGGACTAGCTCTCTGTTTCCTTGGGGATAATAGTCTAATGTGTGCCTTATGTAGATTGGTTTATTGATAGAAAATCCAGTTGATTTTAGAGATGAAAGGTAAGAAGCATTATCAAATATGAGAGCGTAAAGGATGCCGAACCTGTTGATAATAGATTTCTCCATAAAAGATATTACCTCATCGTCATTAACCTTCCGAAGTGGGATGGCTTTGGTCCATCTGGTGAAGTGGTCGGTTACCGTGAGTATATACTTTCGCTCCTTTTCACCAATGAATGTATTTTTGAATGCCTTTTCGCAATGCAGGAATTCAAGGATTTGATTATCACCTTCGAACACCTGCCAATTTGAGATGTTATCAAGTACAAATGGTCTGAAAATTAATTCAACATAAAATTTATTCTTATTCAATGTAAGATTAGGCAAAAGTTTTGTAGCCATACCAGCCATCTGATCAGCATCTTGGTTTTGCCCTCGATGTATGTATGAAATATTAAAAGCATCAAAATTGTCAATTAAGCTCCATACCTCATGTTGGTACCTTACAAGGTGTGGTGAATTGTAGCGTATCCTTTTCCTTACCTAGTCCACAATTTTTGTGAGTCACCAAAAACTTTAAGATTTTTCACTTTCATATCAATGGCCCTTTTGAGGCCCTGCAACATGCCTTTGCATTCTGCCGTGTTGTTGGTGCACGTGAACTCCAACCGGCTGGCCATCATATGTTGGTTCCCTTGTGGGTCAATGAGAACATTTCCAGCGCCTATGCCTCCAAGGTAGTTAGAGCCATCAAAATAGAGTGTCCAAAAAATAGAATCTAATGTTACATTCAATGAACTCCATCTTATGAAATTAGTCCTACCATCTACTATAATAAAAGATGATTCATCATTTGGATCACGGGGGAGAGCTTCCAACTGCGTGTTTGTCACAATTTCTTCAATTGTTTCTACCTGGAATTCTTAGAAACAGGTTTCGTCGATACAAAGGTCAAAACTATAATTCCCAAGGATGAATTTAGTAAACATTATAGGTTAATTAGGGTTGTTTAGTTCCGTTACCACATACTTCATGTATCTTTATCGATCAACTCTTAGCATATCACCATTTCCCCTTTGAGGCAACAAGAGATGGGACCAATTAGTTGAGAAATATCCATTCATATTTGATGACCAGTCACTACTGAGCAACATTCCGTAAGCCTCGGGTATGTTGACTATCGCTATATCAACAACCTGTGTGTATTATGGTTTAGCGTCCATCCGAATCAACACATCTTTTAACTTCCCAAGTACTTTCACATTTGTTCTGTCCAATTGCATAATTCGATTTCCAGTTCTCTTGGGTATTGCATGTAGTCTTTTAGCAACAGCATAAGCCATAACAGTTGATGAGGCACCGAAATCTACCAAGAAATTGTGTACATTCATGTTGAAGATTTCAAATGTGATAAGGAAAGGTGGAGTCATGGATTTTGATTTCCTCCCTATCATGGCTGCACTGACATCTTGGGGGTTTCGATTCATTTTGGACAGAGTGGCTTCCATATCTGATGGCTTTTGGGTTGTGCTAGGGGTACTAACAAGTCTAGATGTTGACTTCTTCGTTTGGCTACTCGGATTGGTAGGAGGTTTGCAATTCCGCTCATTCATAGCTTTCAAGAGCAGATCCCTTTGTTGCGTTAATTTTAGCAAATCGAAGTATGTTATATTAGCCCTAGATTTCTTAAGATCATCTACAATGTTGTAATCAATGTTATAAACAAACTAGGGCAGAGTAAACATACCAGTTTTGTTGTTCTTAGGTGGGAGTTTACTATTTTGGGTCATCTTCATTGTAGTCGGAGACGTATTCTCTTTCTCTGGATAGTTCGCGACTGATGTACTCTTGGAATTGCCACTAGGTTTACCCTTCTCAACGGGAACCTTGGGAGTGGATGCTTTCAAAGGGCGAGTATCTTTCTTTGTCTGGTCTACAAGCTTCATGGTGCCTACAAGTGGCCCTTTGCTTCATGTGTGGATTTCATTAGCGTTTATTTCTGTCATGTTACCTCCTTCATCGTCATCATTCTCATTAGTGTAGAAATCCCACAGTACATTGATTTGAGATTCTTCATCTGAGGGTTCTTCTACCTGGTACTCTTCCTCATCTTCTTATTCTGGCTCGAGCTCCACTATAGGTTCTTCTTTGTTAAGGAGCGATCCAATAAGAGCTAGCTCTTCCATGTTTAAAGTCCCTTCATTAGGTGGAGCAGGCAGTGCAAGTGGACCATGACTACCCTCTGCCTTCTTACGATAGAAAGGCTTGAAGGGTCTTCTGCTATTATACTCTCCTCCGCTCCCGCTTGTACTCTCTCCAAGATTCCTTTTCATATCAATGACTGCATTTGTCAGCTTCTTAATGATCCAATGCAAACCTTCTACATCTATGGTATCCTTTTCCTTGGTTTTAGCCCCTTTGTTATCACTCCCATTACTCTTCTTGGATTCTTGAGAGGCTTTATTTTCTCCAGTTGTAGGGTGGCATGTTGTGAGACTGAGCATTTCATTCTCGACTTTTACTGCTTCATTGATAGCACCTTGTAATGTTTATGCATTACTCCTTTTTACCCACATCGCAGTAGGGATAAGGAGAGCAGAAATGTAGAATTCCATGAGCACCTCTTCTGTAGGTCTGGCGATGGTCGGGATTCTGTTGAATAAGGTGTTGAACCGGATATTAAAATCCTTAACCTTTTCTTTGGTTTCCATTTTCAAATGGGATAGTTCTAGGACTAAGGCAGCAGGGGTTTTTTCATCGCCATATTTTTCTAAAAAGGCATGTTGAAAGGCAGCCCATGAGGTGATCAATCCTATTCTCAAGCAAAAGTACCACGTGGAAGTTGCACTAGTCAGGGTAAAAGGGCAACAGAATATATCTTCATCAGCTACCCCCAGCATGAGCACGGCCAGGAAGAACAAATTAATATGGTTTTCAGCGTTGTCTCCTCGCTCAGGGTCGAATTTAGGTAGTACCTTTTCTGCATTCTTGGGTAAGGGATACTGCTGCCCAGGTATCGCCACAGCATCCTGAGCGAGCTAGGGCGGAAGTGCTCCTGGAGGAGGTGGGATTTGGTTTCCACCCAGTGGAGGAATATTAGCCATATCGAGGATAGGGATGTTCTATTTGATGGCTTCTTCGCTAGGATTTTCCAAATCAGGCTAGGGATTTCCTTCAGACAGGGAATCCTCAGGGATTTCTTCCCAAGGAGAGTTGATACTCTGCAAAGAATCAAGCACAATATCTTCAAGAGAAGGGGCTGCAGATGTTTCTTTGTTTATGTGATTGACCCTTGGATTTCTTTTTTCTATCGGAGGTAATGACTGAAAGATAGGGAGTTGTGATAGGGAACGAGCGTAAGCTCGAGTAAGTCTTCTAATTGGTTCCTGAGTGACAAGATACTCCCACAGTGTCTCTTCTTCGAAATAAGGCCTTCCAAATGAGAGGAGGGGTTTTTTTGACCTTCACAATCCATGTATTAATCTTCTTGAATCCATGCGTGGCACTTATAAATGAAATCTTGAAAAGTTGTGGACGACAGTTCAGGCCCTCCTTCTAGGGCCAATTTGTTAACATGGCGAATGTTCGCTATACCAACAAGGGGAACTAACCATACCGCAAGCCCCAATTAGACTTACTTTCATTTGGAATGGCTAGTTCCAACGGATTTTAAGGGACCCCATAAACTGTTAAATGCGTTGATAGATTGCTTTCGAGAGGAAGACTTCAATTAAATCAACAAAATAAAACAGCTAACCTCTATGTATTAAATCCTATCTACACTACTTCTAACTACTCTAATCTAGTTCTAGCTATCCTAATCTATCCTGCAGGAGCATGACAAAAGAGAGGTTAAACACCATATATGAATCCCAAGTCTAAATGAATCAATTACTGGTTCACATAAGAACAAGGTTGCATCAATTCTAAATCGTAATCCAATCACTCATACAGGAATACACATTCCTTTTATGGAATTAAAGCTTGCAACTGATGTTTAACATAGTTTCAAATCAGGGATTGCTCATGAATTACCTATGATGAAGAACCACATTCAAACAACCAAAGCTAATCATAAACTGTAAGTCATTAATGGGCACAAACACAAATCACATTCATTTTTATGCTCACAACAACATCCTAATTCTTAACATATAAAGAAGAGGAAAATCAATCTGAGAAAAGGCTCCTTCTCTAACCCAAACAATCTTCCTTACTCATAATAAACAAAATTTGTTCTGCCAAACGAAAAATCCATGCTCTCATATACAGAGTTAATATTTATGCCTTCAGTAACTGACCCCCCCGTCTCCCCTGACTTTTCCACTACATGGATCAAAAAATGTACAGAGGAGAACAGTCGATGAGATTGTTGACACATCGAAGCCACCTTTGTTGGAGCGTCCTTCTTCCTGGGGAAATGAATAGGTGTCGAAGAAATAGTGAATGGTTGTGTATCATTTCGTTGCACCTGTGTGGAGTGGTTATTATTCCCTGTCATTTCGTGGAGGAAACTGAAGATGTTGTGCCCATCATCCCACATCTGGCATGCTTTGAGGTGTTTCTAGAGGGAGTGACATATTGATGGATCAGTGTTGTGCTTCCCTTTTGACACAGAACGTGCCTTCATTATGCATTATGGCTGTTCATACCCCTTTTGGCAGGTTTCGCTTTTGTAGTATCAACACTGGGGGTGCAGAGGTGTCATCTAGACATATAGCACCTTTATCTGCTACCAGATCCACTCAAAATCACCTGTAGAAATAATTCATATTAGCCTTATGATTACAAACAAATGATAAAAACACCCAAGAACATCTCTCGCCATCATTGAAAAATGATAAGGCATAATGAAATTAAAAGAGCGAGTGTGAAAGAAACAGCCCCTGGCTTAGCCGAAGTTGTGTTGCGATGAGTCAAAATCGCACATACCAACAAGACATAATATGAAACATTGCCCCTATTAGATTTCTTTTGAAAACCCAGACCATGACATCTTACCAAAAACACAGGAATACACAGAAAACACTGCATTTGACCATAAGGCCAGATTTCAAAATTAATACTCCCAGACGCATAGTCATTGGCGAGTCCACTGCATCGCTTCGGGCCTTAGGCATAAGTGCTAGAATACACTGATAGCGAATTAGCGATGGGGAAGGCAGACCCGATAACATATATATTATGCTTGATAAAATCAGCGGGTCCGCCAAATCGCATATCACAATGTGCGCAGGCCCAGGACTCCACCGATTGCAATATGTAACTTGGTCAGACCCGATATATATAATATAATATATATATATATATATATATATATATATATATATATATATATATATATATATATATATATATATAATATATATATATATATATATATATATATATATATATAATGTATATGTGTTGTATTTAATAATGCAGTGGGTCCTCCCTATCGCATTGCGTTTGATAAATGATCACGGGCTCTGCCAATATGTGATATGCGATGGGGCTTCGGACCCAAAATGAATGTGTTATGTTTAATGGGGTCGGCGGGTCTGCCATATCGCCGCACACTTTATGTTCAAGCCTTGGGACCCCGCTGATTGCAATATGCAAAATGCTTCAGACCTAAAAATATATGTATTCCGGTCAATAAAGCTATCGGGTCTGGTGTATTATGGTAAGCATTATGTGTTTAATTTGCATGTGATAAGCGAAAAGGGGAAATTGGGCATGGTTTCAAGGTATTTTCATTATAACGAGTTATAATGGGAATAAAGATGCGATGGGAGGTTTTGAGGGGTTGGAAAAGTCTCGATGAGGATATGAATGAAGGGCTAAGAAAGGATTACAGACGAATCATGCGGTAGGGATTTATAAAGGGGGCCTTAACCATTTAAAAATTGAATATTTGACTTGGCCAAGAGTTAAAATCCCTAGATAAAATAGATCATTCGAAGGAGTGCAAGATCAACTTCTGGGGGAACCATTCAAAATTGCTTACCATGGAAAATTTTAATAGGGTGGTGGTTGTGGTCACAACAGACTGTCGTGTCAGTGTCCATTATCCCAATGGACCAAACCAATGCAACTGGCTATGATATTATTTCCTTCAACTGCCCTTACTCATGCACTGAGCTTCATTCGGGTCTTACATTACCTATTGGGTTTCATTCAACTCTCCCTGGGATCCAATAACTTTCCTCTTTCCTAACCAATTCCCTAGACTCAAAACATAAAATGCGAGCACAAGAAACAAACAAGAAGAAGATCATGAAAACCAATAACAACATGACACCACAACAAGTGGAAAGGCCTTGCACCAGTCATTAAAAAAAACCCGCAATAAAGCTCAAAAAATCACCAAGGACCAAAATCACAAGACTAACAACAGACATCGTGACTCAAACCCATAGGTTTCCAAGGAAATCTCAACCCGAGCCTTCTCCAAGATTCCATGGAAAATTATTTTCCATGCAATCCCTTGCATCATACTACCATCAACACATAATTGTTAATGCTTAAATACACATGACAATACACTGGTTACCTTATCGTGTTGTTCCAAACACGTTGCATGCAATTGAATACATCCATGCCATATCTTAAGGGACTCAAATTCCCTTGATAGATCCACCTGTAACTAGAGACTAGCTAATATACCTGTCAAATACAATTTCATGAATATAACACATATCCACATAATGCCAGACAAGATTAAGGTTAAGAAGACTTCATGTATGGAAAGCACTCATTCATTTGGAATTAGGGTTTCCAAACATAGCCAAAATAATTATTTCTTAATTCATTTCTTTTACCTTTTTACCTTGTTGCAATCGAGGCATACTATGTACTATCACATCTCCCAACTGTTAGTTATATAAACACATCAATTGTTACCTTGTCATGTTAATACCAAGCATGTTTTCTGCAATTGTTTACACATGTCAACCACATGTTCCAAATATCAAGACAATGATAACTATCAATTTGAAATCAACCTTTACTAAGACTAACAATCATGTCATAATCCATAGTCAACTCATCGTCCCATGAGCAAAACCAAAATTTCCCATTATTTTCTTTTCGCCTTATTACGGAGCCTGGCCTTTGGACTCCACATAATCATGCCCTAAACCTTCTTCCATTCTAACACTATGAGGACAGCCCCTCCCAGGCCACGACTATGAAAATACTTCGTATGTTACTTAACTGATGGATTTCTCATCTTGCACCCCACCCCCCTCTCGCTAGAAAACTTAACAAGTTAATACCCACAAGGTATGCGGTGTGACATACATGTTCCCACCTTTTGGCGGGATTAAATTTTGTCTTGCAACCTCATTATCCTAAGTACCGCATTGATACGGTAAGTGCGCCCAACGTCCAAGGCAAGAATAGGAATCCATTTGTTATATGATGGAAAGTGCCCCTGTGTCAGTTCCCTCTTGATTCTTAGATAGTGTTACGACTATCTCTCCTAAGTTGTGATATTCAATAGAGAAGCATGTTTCTCTCTTACACAAAGATAATGACTTCATCACCTCCTTCTTACAGGATTTGCATTCATTCTATTCCCATGTACACAAATAGAAGTCCCCACGTAAATCCTAAGTCTTATTGACCTTCACAAGCCAAATAAACATTCATTAAATTTATAAATAACAATACACATATAGCTAGTCCATTGGTCTATGAACCGATAATATAAACACATTTTCACAAGATCAGACATCAATGCAGTTAACAATTCGTATAGGATTATCTTAGCAATAGGGGGCTTATCTTTCCCTCACAAATAAGGTAACATACAATGATTCATTTAGTCATAAAACATAGAAAATGTGCATGTCCTCTTGGAATACAAATTAACCAATGCATTATAACATCATGAGAAATATTCACATTACATAGAAAATATGGATACAAGTGGTCACTTATCTTATTAATTATATGACTATAAACTGGGAGAGGGAATTCAACTCTCCTTGTAACCACAGACCAATTACATTATTTTTCTTCCTTGTAGTCAGCCACCCCTGAGCTAGATTTAGACCCTATGAAGGGAAGTTCTCGAGGGATATCAACTCTAGTCATATGCACATTCACATGGGAATCTAGAGTCCGCCTCCACCTAGCGTCTAGGTATCAAGAGCACATAGTGTCTCCACCCATACACAATCGAGTTATGGAATCCAAAGCATCTAAACCTCCACCCCACAACTAGTTTAGCGAATCTGGAGTTGTTGTAGCTCCACCCCACAACCAGTTTAGGGAATCCAGAACTTATAGTGATCCACCCACAACAACACTACAAGAATCCAAATATCCACACATCTCCACCTAGTTTTCAATTCAGGAAACCAAAACCACAATGCCTCCAGCTATCTCTAACAGGAATGTAAAGCACACTATGCTTTCCACCTGATAGCCTCCATGAAAATTCAAAGAGTTGGGTCTCCACTTGTTAACCAAAAACAACCAGGATTTGGAAGAGCCATGCCTCCACATGATCAAAACACGGGGATCTAGTGCACCTAGGTCCACTTGTTGTTCATGTCCCAGTGCATCTCCTCCTCTTTGTCTATATGCCCGAATGTGTGTCTCTTTCTATCATATTTTTTGTGTGTTATCTCTCTCTCCTCCCTCCTTGGATGCCTCCCTTCTTTATTTTTCGTGGAAATCATTTTTTTGTGGTGTTAACTAGGGCTCTCTCTCAACCACAGGAGTGGGATGACTCGTCCTCTCCCTTAGTGCCCATACATTGCCTTAAATTTTCTCTATACATTTTTGTTTTCATCAATAGAGGCCCATACGCAGGCTTAAATTCCTTGACCATCTGTACCTTATGTCTTACAAAGGAACCTTACATAGACTCGGTTTGCTTCTTAAATGCAATAGGGAGACGATGGCTCATTAATGGAGACAACCCCATGTAATCATGTCCTAACCCTTCTTCCATGGTAACACTATGGGGATAGCCCCTCTCGGGTTGCAAGTATGAAAGTACTTTGTACGTTACTTAACTGATGGATTTCTCATCTCGCACCCCACCCCCTTCTCGCTAGAACACTTAATAAGTTAACACTCTGTTGACGGTGCTCATGATTTGTTTTTGTATGATTATTTTTCATGTGCTAATAAAAATTACATATTTATAAGTATGTGCTTTCTTCTTGCTTTTTTTTTGAGGTTTCCTTAGTTGTTGGTGCTTACAAACAGGTAATTTTCCTTAAGTTAAGCAAGACATTCATGAGTAAAATAGCTTCAGAAACTAATAATGAACAGAAAACATGTACAGTGTAGCAAAACATCAAAGAGACACATTAACACCGTGTTTTGATGAAGGAGTTCACCCCTCCTGGGCTACATCTCCTTGGTCCAGCTTCCATGGCTTGGGCCTCTCTATTAGCTCAATGTGGAGAAAATGATGTTTACAAAGCTCTATGGCTCCTAATACCTGCACCAATGTGTTTAGAAGGTCCAAATTAGCCAAGAAAACTTCTTTCTGATCTCAATTTGGTAGAAAATTTCTCAAGTTATGCTACATTCAATTTTTTCCTAGGAATCCCCACTAAATTTGGAGAGACTCAAGTTAATTCCACCAAAATTAGCAGTTTCCGCCTAATTTGGCATGCCACCAAATTCGTCGCCAACTTAATCCGAATTTTAAGCATGCTTAATTAAATTTTTAAACGAAATTAGTTTTCAATTAAATGTGATTAGCGCTAAGCGCTATCCATTGCTAGCCCTCGGTTATGTACTTGAGGTCACATGGGGTGGCAGCTGGCCCACAGGGCTGGCTCCCACCACCCCCGTTGTTGGCAATTAATGCGCATTTAAATATGGGTTCATGACTATTTATTTCGAAACCTCCGTTGGTGGTCCAATGCTAGAGTGTAGACTTCGGGTGGGGGAGATTACGGGTACAAAATCCGCCTCCACCCAACCCATGTGTTTTTGCCCATATTAAATATATAACATATATATGCCATATAAATTCGAACTTTGAACTTTGAACGTATGTTCGAACTTTGGATTTAATTTGAAATGTGTGGATTTAATGTTTAATATATATAATATATATATATATATATATATATATATATATATATATATATATAAACTATATAATATAAATAATAACTATAATATAATAATATTTAAATAAAAACAAATTCGAATTTCACCTTGGAGCCAACTAGGCAATTTCACCTTCTCTGAGCCAAACTGGTGAATCCGGAGGAGGTGACACTTGTCACATCCCCATTGGGCGAAAACTAAAGAAGATTCCCCTTGCTAACTGGACCGCTGACTGAACTGACATGTCATAATTCTATCCCATTCTGCAATTTTTTTAGCTGTTTAGGAAAACGAACAGCAGGCCTTTTCTCCTTCATCCAGACTTTGTTTTCGATGAAATGAATTGTGTTGTGATCATCTTGACAAGACGGACGTATTCATACAGTTTTCAAGCCAATCTGAGAAGTTGATTTTTGAGATGAATACTAAGCACCTGACCATTCCTCCCCACTAGAAGCCTTTTGGACCCCAAAAGATACTATCATCTGACAAGTAGATGAGGGTACAGCCTCCTCACCTTTCCAATCTTGATACAATTAGATTTTTACGAATTTGTTTCCTTGAGCTCCTCTCTAAGGAAATCAACATTCACTTGCCTTGAGGACCTCGTTCTTCTGTCACGGATGGTGTATTGTTGAAACTAATTCAGAAATTCTGTAGGAATGCATTCAGACTGTGAAATCTGAACATTCTCTTTTTGTTCAACAGCTTGAAGCCTCTTTTTGCAAAACTAACACCAGCTTGCACCGTCGACTTGAAATCTTTGATTGACATAATAAATGTACTTTTCTTTTCCCTTTTCAGGTTGATCTTGCACTGTTTGTTGCACCATTTTTAGTCGTTCATAGAAACTCATGGTTTTTTCCATGTCACCATCAAAAGCAACATCCTTCTTACCAAGAAGACATGACAAAATATAATGCAAATGAATGACAAATTTCACTACTTGGTTTTCTTGACTCAAGCCGGATTGTACATCTTGAAAGTATGAAATTTTCTTAACATCACTTTCATGTAAAACATAATGGCACTTGAATACAACGGTTACATAACTAATAGGCCTAAAAGGCACAACAATGAACTTGATGCTTATACCTCTTTTGTACCTTTGAACCAAGTGAAATTTTTTACAATTATCCATCTAACGAAAGTGCATGGATCGTTGCAACTTAATATTTACACCATGGAAATCTTCTGAATGAAATAATATGGTGAAGTTGCTTGCATAAACCTGAAACTCAAATGAACCTTTCAAGTTTGAAAGAGCATAAAAAAAAATTGAATTGATCTTTTGGTTTGAAGCAACACATGCCTCTTGCTATTTTCCTCCTCGTTGGAAGACTTTTCACATACATCACAATGCATGCTAAGGATATTCGAAACAAGAAATGTTAACAACAACTTTCCTCCAACATTGGGTTGCTCCCAACAAACCTCTTATCAAAATGACGATCTTGGGCATTGACCAATCAACAATGGCATCCAACTTGGAGAGGCTTTCCTTCAACTTGCCTCCTCCAATATCATCTCCCAAATGCATAAAATAAGTGAAACCCAACTTGTACTTTGACATCTTCAAAACATCAAACAATTTTCCTTCGTGGATGACATTTACATAAGAAAACTTTCTAAACATGTTTATGTCACCCAAGTGGACAATTTCTTCAAGGAAGGACTATTTTTTTCCAAAATTCAAATACATGTTTGTATTAGAAGTGCTACAAAGAACATACAACATTAAAATCCATACAAACCATTCTTGTTTGGTGTTATGTATATTCTTGCACTGGCATCATTTTACAACTTTTCTTTGGTGAAAACTACTCCTTTTGTCCTCTTTCTTGAAATACTCACCATTCCTCTTTGGCACCTGGTGGCTTGGGTGCAGTCGTAAGTGACAAACATTCAAATCCGGAAACTATTTCTTCCAATTCTGGTGGAATTTCTTCTTGGATTTCCCTCAGAGTCTCGCTCATTTACCTCCAGAGTTAGATACTCTGCTAAATTAGCAGAACCTCTAATTTAGCCACAACCACCAAATGCTTTACAAACCCTCTAAACATTGCATATCTCAATCGCAAGCTCACCGGGCAAGGTTCCTTTACTTGTTACACTGCGATGCAATATTTATCTGCACACTTCGTATTGCATGTCGCATTTCGCAACTCCGCCAAGCCAAGGTCCCTTCACTTATAACCGATGTGATGCGAGGTCCATCCAATGGTCAGCATTCATCAGCGATCCAGTGGTCACTATGACATCGCACAAATATCTGCATGACGTTACCACCTCATGAAGCCGATAGGCTTATAAACCCCAATTTATAACACTTCAGGTCTGGACTTGAGATTAACAATGATGACAGAGGTTTTTTAGAATCTATGGCTCGCAGGACTTTGATTAACACAAGGTTTAATAATAGGGCCAACCCCCGCTATTGACTATGCCACAATGCATTGAAAATGAACTCCACGGTTAATAATGAGTGCAGGACCAATCCTAGATCAAGAATTCATGCACTTATAACCCCGCAATTACTAATAAACGGTGAAAAGTGATTAAATCTGATCACATAGAACTCTAGTTTTTAGGGTTAAACTAGATTTTCAATAATACACAGTGATATTACGGAGGGATGCAACACCTCTAGACTGACCAAATATACACAGAAATACACCGAGATATAATTCTTGCAACTAAATCTTATATGGAAAAACAAGTCAAATCAGTCAAAATCCCCTTACAATGATCTGGAATTTACATAAGTACTGGTTCATTTAACAACCAGATCCTAAATCAAAGGATCGAATTAACTAATCCTATATAATCTACATAATGTTCTCCTCAAGAATCTCCACTACATCTAACTACTTGAATTTATTACATGATAATCTAAATCCTAGATTCTAGTTCAAATCCTAACTAGAAAGCTTTGTAAATTGACAGCTAAAGGACCCCACTCCTTTGCTTGTAAATTTTTTTTGTATTTTTGGAATAAGCTCGAAGCCTTTTGCCTTTAAACCTCATGCTCCTACATCAGACTCCTAAGGACAAAATTCTTCATGGGCTCCTGTCCATAAGCTCTTCAACAGAACTGCCCAATTTCTGTAGCATGGCATCTGTCACCCAGGTAGCATCAGCAATTGGTTGATCTTTCCACTTGACCAAATATTGAAAATACTCCTGTCCCCTCGTCTTTTTCAACAATTTCTTGTCCAAAATCCTCTTTGGCTACAATTCCTTTGCTGTAGGTAACTATTTTACCCAATCAATTTCCTGTTTCTCTTGGTCTTCTGCTGTGTCATCTGCATTTTCACCTTCATACTTGTACAAATTAGCAACATTAAAAATTGGAGATATTCCAATATCAAGGGTTAATTCAATTTCATATGCATTTGCAAAAAAATTCCTCGATATTCTGCATGGTCCAATTTTCTTGAACTTTAACTTGTTATACTCTCTTTTTGGAAATTTTTCCTTCCTCAGGTTTGCTAAAACAAAATCTCCAAATTCAAAGTTAACTTCTCTCCTTCTCAAGTCTGATCTTCTCTTGTACTTTATGTTGTTGTCCTGTAACTGTTGTTTTACCTGTTTATGTATTGCTTGCATTTCTGAAGCAAAATCTTCCTCCTCAGCACTTCTCATCTCAGCTTGTCCCAGATTTCTTAATTCAGACACTCCTCTTGGGTGCATTCCATAAACTGTATGGAATGGACTCTGCCCTGTACTCCTGTTAGGAGAGTCATTATATGCATATTCAGCATATGCCAATATTTGATCCCATTGTTTTGGATGTTCACCTATAAGACTTCTGAGAAGATTACCCAAGCTTTTGTTTACAACTCCAGTCTGTCCATTCGTCTGAGGATGATAAGCAGAACTGAAACTTAGTTTAGTTCCAAGCTTCTTCCACAATGTCCTCCAAAAATATCCAACAAATTTGGAGTCTCTACCTGAAACAATACTCTTATGTAACCCATGCAATCTTACAATCTCTTTAAAAAATAGATTAGCAATGTGAGTAGCATCATTGGTTTTATAACATGGAATAAAATGTGCCATTTTTTAAAATCTTTCAAGCACAACATAAATTGAATCATTTCCTCTTTGAGTCTTTGGTATTCCCAAAACAAAATCCATGCTTACCATATCCCAAGGTCTATCTGGAATAGGTAATGGAACATACAACCCTGTGTTTTGGCTTCTTCCTTTTGCATACTAACAAACTTTACAATTTTTCACATACTTCTCCACTTCAGTCCTCATCTTCGACCAAAAATAAAACCTGTTCAACTAATGATAAGTCTTATCTGCACCAAAATGTCCTGCATGTCCACCACTATGTTTCTCCTTGATTAGATTTTCCCTCATAGAACAATTTGGTATGCACAACTGATTTCTTTTAAACAACAACTCATTCTGCAAGAAATAATCAAGCCACATACTTCTGTCTAACAAAACAGGATTTGTACAAGCTTCAAATGCCTCTTTAAAATCTAAGTCATTTGCATACAATTCCTTAATAAAATCAAAACCCAACGCTTGGATTTGACTTTCTTGAAGTAGTATGTTTCTTCTACTTAAGGCATATGCTACTTTATTTGATTTTCCATTTATATGCTTCAAGACAAAATTAAAACCTTGAAGATACTCTACCCATTTGGAGTGTTTCTGATTAAGATTTGGCTATTGCATAATGTACTGCAATGCATCGTTGTCTAAATAAAGTATAAACTCTTTAGACATCAGGTAATGTCTCCACTTCTTCAATGACTGCACAACTGCATAAAATTCCTTATCATAAGAAGAATATTTCTTCTTTGATTCATTTAGTTTCTCACTTAAATAAGTTATAGGTCTGTCCTCCTAACTCAAAACAGTTCCAATGGCTTCTCCACTTGCATCACACTTCACTTGAAAAGGTTTATTAAAATTGGGAAAAATAAAAATAGGTTTTACAGTGATCTTCCTTTTCAACAGCTGAAAGTTCCTTTCTGCTTCAGCAATCCATTTAAATGGTTGTCTATCTTTCTTTATAGTGTCGATAATAGAAGCATTGATCTTACTAAAGTTCCTTATGAATTTTCTATAAAATCTAGCAAGACCGTGAAAACTTCTTACCTCAAAAACACTTTTTGGCAAAGGCCACTCTATGATTTCCTTGATCTTCTCTAGATCCATATTTAATCCATCAGTAGAAACAACAAAACCCAAATACACCAATTATTCCTTCACGAATGAACACTTCTTTAAATTTAGCAGTAACTTCTCTTGATGCAACATTTATAAGACATAATTCAGATGTCTCATGTGTTCCTCCTTAGACCTACTATAAACTAATATATCATCCAGATATACTATTACAAATTTACCAATAAATTCCTTCAAAACTTCATTCATAAGCTTCATGAATGTACTAGGTGCATTTGACAACCCAAAAGGCATTACCATCCATTCATACAATCCTTCATTTGTTTTAAAAGTAGTTTTCCATTCATCCCCTTCTCTAATCCTTATTTGATGATACCCACTCTTTAAATCTAGCCAAACAATCCATCAAATCTTCAATTCTAGGTAAAGGAAATATGTACCTGGTACTTGTTATCTTATTGATTTCTCTCGAGTCAGTGCACATTCTCCAGACTCCATCCTTCTTTGGGCTCAACATTGTTGGCACTATGCAAGGACTCAAACTCTCTCTAATCAGTCCTTTGTCTAACAATTCCTGAACCTAGTTTCTGATTCTTCATTCTCTATGGGAGTCATCCCATAAGCTACTTTATTTGGTAGATTTGCTCCTAGAATCAAATCTATGTGATGACTGATTTTTCTAATGGGTGGTAACTCATTAGGCAAATCATCTACAATTATATCACAATAACTGTCTAGCATCTCTTGAATTTCAATTGGTAAACTAGAAACTTTAATGGAAGTAATTATTACCTTGGGCTTGAAAATCAACGCAAAATTCACCTTATTTTCCTCCATCTGTTGTAAGTACTCTTTTCCACTTAGCAATAGAGTCTTCAGATCAGACTTTCTTGATGCATCCTCTTCTTCCATAGGCAGTAATGTATGATTGACACCATCTTTACCAAATTTTTGTGTGTTTCTTTTTCCATCATGCATAGCTCCTCTGTCATATTGCCAAGGTCTTCCAAGAAATATGTTACATACATCCATAGGCATCACATCACACAAAATTTTGTCTTTATACTTGCCCAACTGCAAATCCACTTCACATTGTTCATTCACTAACAACTAATGTCCTTTTTGTAGCCATGACACCTTGTAAGGTGTTGGATGTTTCCTTGTCTTCAATTTCAACTTCTCCACCACTTATATAGAGACCAAATTATCAGTGCTGCCACTATCAACTATCATCTAACAACATTTTCCTTGAACCTTGCACAATTCTGAACAAAGTCTTCCTTTGTGCTAGTTCAGCAACTTCCTTTGTTGGCTTTAGCAATACCTTGTTAACTACCAAAGATTCTCCTCTCTCTAGTATATTTTCTTCTTTTGTCACCATTGTTGCTTCCTTTTCAGTCTGAGCAACAATTTCATTTCTCTGAGGTGTTCCTGGATTTTCTGGGCACTCATAGGCTCTGTGTCCCAACGTGTTACATCTAACTTCTCTTCCTCTGCCTTTGCCTCCTCTTCCTCTAGAAAAAATCCCTCTGCCACTTGCATCACCTCCTGGGGTGTATTCTAACTTGAGTTGTTGCTAGCTCCATCTCTAGCTATTGTAGACCTTCCTCTACCACCTTGACTTCCCCTTCCTCGGAAAGTACCTCTATTTTTGGCAGACTGCTTCCTCATGAGATTTTCTTCAGCCTCCAATACCATCTCATAAGCCTCTTCTACTATTTTAGGAGACAATAAACTTATCTCATCTTGAATGTCCATTCTAAGACCATTCACATATCTTTCCACCTTCTCATCTATGTCTTGAATTTTTCCAGCTCTTATGCTCACCTTGTAGAACTCCTCTGTGTATTCTTTCACTGTCAAAGACCTCTGTCTAAGATTTTGCATCTGTCTAAATAATGTCTGTTGATAATTACTTGGCAAAAACTTACTCCTCAACTTTTCCACCATTTTGTTCCAATTTTTAATTGGTTTCTTACCAATTCTCTTTCTTTTTGCCTGCACTCCATCCCACCAAAGTGTTGCATGTCCTTTCAACTTTGTGACAGAAAACTTCACCTTCTTTTCATCCCTTGTTTCTTCATAATCGAAGAATTTCTCCATGTCATTAATCTAGTCTATCAGCTCCTCAGGATTTAATCCTCCTGCATAAATTGAAACCTGTGTTCTGGGTCTAGATGTGGATCTCAACACTGACTTAAATCATCTCATCTCAGAAGTAACTTCTACAGGTTCCTCCTCTTCTGCAGCTTCAGCTTCAGGCTTACTGACATCTCCGGCATCTACATCTCTCCCTATTTCCATTGCTTCTAATCTAGCTTGCATTTGTTGCATAACTTCCATCACTTCAGCATTTGCAACTGGTCTTCCTCTTCTACCATGTCCTCTTCCAACTCTGAAAACCATGTTAGATTTATTTCTCTGATCCTTGAGATCTTGTTCAGTGTCTTTAAGTTGCTCTGATACCACTAATGATGCTTGGGGTGCAGGCGTAAGCGACAAACGTTCAAATTCGGAAACTATTTCTTCCAATTCTAGCGGAATTTCTTCTTGGATTTCCCTCAGAGTCTAGGTCATTTACATCTAGAGTTAGATACTCTACTAAATTAGCAGAATTGCTAATTTAGTTGAAATCGCCAAATGCTTTGCAAACCCTCTAAACATTGCATATCGCAATTGCAAGCTCACCGGGAAAGGTTCCTTTACTTGTTAATGTTGCGATGCGATATTTATCGACACACTTCGTATCACATGTCACATTTCACAACTCCACCAAGCCAGGGTCCCTTCACTTATAACCAATGTGATGCGAGATCCATCCAACGGTCAGCATTCATCAGTGATTCAACAATCACTATGATATCACACAAAGATCTACATGATGTTACTGCATCATGGAGCTGATAGGCTTATAAACCCCAATTTATAGCACTTTAGGTCTGGACTTGAGATTAACACCAATGACAGAGGTTTTTCAGAATCTACAGATCGTGGGACTTTGATTAACACAAGGTTTAATAACACGACCAACCCCCACTATTGACTATGCCACAATACGTTGAAAATGAAATCTACAGTTAATAATGAGTGTGGGACTTTAGTCCTAGATCAAGAATTCATGCACTTCTAACCCCGTAGCTACTAATAAATGGAAAAAAGTGATTAAATGAGATCACACAGAACTCTAAGTTTTCAGGGCTAAACTGGAATTTCAATAATACACAGTGATATTACGGAGGGATGCAATACCTCCAGGATTGACCAAATATACACGGAAATACATAGAGATATAATTCCTGCAGCTAAATCTTATATGGCAAAATAAGTTGAATTAATCAAAATCCCCTTACAATGATCCGAAATTTACATAAGTACTGGTTCATTTAACAATTGGATCCTAAATCAAAGGATCGAATTAACTAATCCTATCTAATCTACATAATATTCTCCTCGAGAATCTCTACTACATCTAACTACTTGAATTTATTACATGGTAATCCAAATCTTAGATTCTAGTTCAAATCCTAACTAGAAATCTTCTTAAATTGACAGCTAAAGGACCCCACTCCTTTGCTTGTAAACATTTTTTGTATTTTTGGAATAATTTCGAAGCCTTTTGCCTTTAAGCCTCATGCTCCTACATCAGCACCATAACCATCAGTGCACAACATGGCATAAGGGATGATTTAATGAGCCCATTGTTCAACAAACTTTTGCATTGCATTGGTGTCTCTACACTTTGAAATTTTGTCAACCCTTGCATGCTAACATCACAAAGAGAAACCTCTTGCTGCAAAGATATTTCATGTGAAGTTTCTTTCTCCTTGAAGGACGATTTTTTCACAACCTGAAATACTTCATCACTCCGGTGAACTGAACCAACCAAATAAGAATTGAAACTTGCATTACATGCAACAACATTTTCATAAACAATATCATCATTTGGCTTGAACATGAGAAGTACTAAACTTTTACTTGAATTCACTACTCTTTTTGCCTCCCATGCATTAACCAAAGAAATGTTTAGCTTTTTGCGATGGGCTCTCACTATGTACTCCACACCATCCTTGAACAAGTGATACTTGTTTTCATGGCAGTAAAATACTGCTTTCCAGTCATACAAATATGGACTACCCAACACCACACCTGAAATATCAAGCGGTACCACATCTAACTCTACTTCGTAAAAAAAAATTGCAGTGATTACAAACTTAAACAAACATTTTCTTGTAACCTGTAAAATGGTGTCTCTTGTTATCCATCCCAAAGGGTATGGTTTATGGTGAGGTACAGTTTCAAGATTTAATTTGTTGACTAAGTCTTGAGACATTAGATTTGCTTGTGACCCACTGTTGAAGAGTGTGTCAATCTTGATGTGTTTAGATAATACCCTAACATGAAATAACTCAATTCGTCTCTTTCATCTAGAGTAGTAGTAGTGTTACATTTTTGTGAAATAGTGCTTGCAACTTCTTATTTTCCTTTGATTCCCATGACAGTGATTTTGTTTTCATCACCTGATTCAGAACCTAAATCTTCTTGAGTGATAGCAGTGGTTTTATGTTTCCCTTTATTGTTGAACTTATTTGGCCTCATTTTTGGATGGAGTTTCTAGTAGTTATCCTCATTATGTCCCTCTTTTCAACAATGTTTACAAATAACTTTCTCCCCTTCTTTCTTCACACTTGCATTTTTATTCCCTTTCCTTTTTCCTCATTTCTCTTTCTCCTTACCCTTAGGTGGATTTTTATTACTACTCTCTTCCTAAGTGTTATTTCCTCTAGATTAAACATGCATGGCTTGCACACATACTTAATCTAAATTGTCTGGGTTAAACATAAGGACAGTATGTTTCAAATAGGAATATAAACCCCCAAATATATTTCAACAGTGTATCTTGCGAATTCAAATTCACTCCTAATAACAAAGCCCTTTTCCTAAACTCTTGTGTATAATCTTGGACTTTTGGCCTCTAAGTTGCCTAAAATTTTGCCAACTCATAATGAATTTTTGCATATAGGCTAAAGGATAAAATTTTCTTTTAATTGCAAAAAACAAATTCAACCCAAGTGATGGATATCTTACCATGGATTCTTATTTCTTCTTGAGTCTTTGCTTCCCACCAAACTAGTGCAGCTCCTTCTAGCCTCAATGGATCCAACTGGATATTTATGTCATCTTCTTGAAGGTTCTAAATTCTACAGTATACCTCCAACTATCAAATCCAATTGTCCAAATTTTCTGCATTCACCTCTCCATTCTACATGGGAAGTTCAAATTTTATATACAATTTTAGTAATGGAGTTTTTCCTTTTGGGGTTTTGGAACGAGTATGGGAAGTTTCAGTGGTGGTAGTGGAATATGATGTTGTGTGAGATGGTGAAGATGATGAGGAAGATGGAGGTGGATTTCCACCATTCCCTTTGGAACCCTTCTTCTCATCTTTTTTGTCCTCTGAGCTTCCTTCTCCATGTGGAGGTTTATAACTCTCTCCAACCATTCTAGTGTTCCTCTCTTCATAGAGGACTTTAACCATCTCAGTCAAAGTATAGAACGCTTTCTTAAATTCTTCCTCTTCTGAAGAGGGAACTTCAGGCTCTCTTTCTCCAGATATAATGGCTATGGATTCAGACTTAGAAATGTGTACTGATTGTACCTCTTCAATCTCAATTGAAGGAAAAGCTTGAGGAATTTCAAGTGCAACTGGAATTGGAACTTTGGTTATTGGAGATTGTGGCCTTGTGGCTCTCCTTCTTTTGGGCATTACCTTAGAAGTTGCAAACCATAGCTTCCATTCTCCTTTCTGCAACTTTAACCTTGTAAGCATCACAATTTTGCAACCATTAAAATCCTAATTGCACAAACTCAAGCAATCAAGCAATTCAACCTGGTCTCTAATACCAACTTGATCTAATTTGTATGATTAGTTTTCTTGTGCTAATAACAATTACATATTTATAAACATGTTCTTGCTTCTTGCTTTTTGTGCTGAGGTTTCCTTAGTTGTTGGTGCTTACAAACAGGTAAATTTCCTTAAGTTAAGCGATACATTCATGAGAAAAATAGCTTTGGAAACTAATAATGAACATAAAACATGTACAGTGCAACAAACCATCAAAGAGACACATTAACACAGTGTTTTGATGAAGGAGTTCACCCCTCCTGGGCTACATCTCCTTGGTCCAAGTTCCATGGCTTAGGCCTCTCTATTAGCTCAATGTGGCACAAATGTTGTTTACAAAGCTCTATGGCTCCTGATACCTGCACCAATGCGTTCAGAAGGTCCAAATTAGCCAAGAACACTTCTTTTTTATCTCAATTTGGTCGAAAATTGCTCAAGTTATGTTGTATTCAATTTTTTCCTAGGAATCCCCAATAAATCTAGAGAGACTCTAGTTAAGTCCACCAAAATTGGTAGTTTCCACCTAATTTGGCGCGGCGCCAAATCCAGTACCAACTTAAACCAAATTTTAAGTGCGCTTAATTAAAGCTTTAAACGTAATTAGTTTTTAATTAAATGTGATTAGCACTCAGCATTATTCGTTGTTGGCCCTCGGTTGCGTACTTGAGGTCGCATTGGGTGGGGGCTAGCTCCCACCACCCCTGCCGTCGGCAATTAATGCGCATTTAAATATGGGTTGGCGGCTGTCTATTTCAAAAACTTTTTCCGGTGGTCCAACAATAGAGCATAGACTTCAAGTGGGGGAGGTTATGGGTTCAAAACCTGCCTCCGCCTAACCCATATGTTTTGCCCATATTAGATATATAACATATATATGCCATATAAATTCAAACTTTGAACTTTGCCATATTAAATGTATAACATATATATATGCCATAAAACTTTGAACTTTGAATGTATATTCAAATTTTGGATTTAATTTGAACATGTGGATTTCATGTTTAATATTTAAATATAATAATCTATATATAATATATATATATATATATTATATATATATATATATATATATATATTATATATATAATATATATAGTTAAAACTATATATATAATAATAACTATAAGCCCCAAGGGTTAGCTCAACCAAGCGAGTCCATGTTGTTAAGTGCCTTGCCAATCAGGAGGTCACAGGGTCAAGTTTCTTCGACGCCCTTCTCTGAACCAAACTAGCGAATATGGAGGTGACACTTGTCACAGCGCCATTGGGCGAAAACTGAAGAAGATTCCCCTTGCTGATTGGATTGCTAACTGGACTGCCATGTCATCATTCTATCCCATTCTACATTTTTTTGTGGTTTAGGAAAATGAAAAACAGGCCTTTTCTCCTTCATCCAGACTCTGTTTTGGATGAAATGAATTGTGTTGCGATCATCTTGACGTGACAAATGCAATCGTATAGTTTTCGGGCCAATCTGAGAACTTTGAGTTTTTATTTAAATATTGAGCACTTGATCAGCTAGACCTGCCAACATTTAGGGGATCACCCCGATATGAAGTCCCAACTAGACCTCACACCATTTGATTTTGGAGTCTCATCTGGTATGATGGCCCAGTTGTCATTATCTTAAATATTTGCCTCAACTCTTGCTTGCCAGCACAGGAGAGTGGTCTGCTTTGTCTTCGAGAAGTGAGTTTTGGTGCCTGGTGATTCCTAGTGTTACTTGTGTCAATGATTCTTTCACTATAGAGGGAGAGGGTGGGAGTGAGTCCCAAATTGGTTTGGAGGAAGCTCCAACTTTGTTAGGAACACACAACACAACAAGACATGCACAGCTTCCAGAAGAACATTCCACACAGATGCAGCAGTCACAACATACAAGGAAGGACAACACGTACAAAACTTAGTGGATGAGTCTGCACAAGTGCAACGGTTGTTATAGAAAGTTTTATGTGAAATGTATGTCTGATGTCCGAGGAGGTAGCCACCACAGGCGGGACAACATTAACAGCATATACAACACATTTTCATTAATAGATTATGTATTACAACAAGTGAATGAGTTCAAGTGTTAAACACAAGTTAAAGAAACATGCATTACAAGTGTTCAATATTAGTCTTACAATAGTTACAATACATGTGTGAAAACGTTTTGGACTGTTAGAAGGCTATTGACTTAAGTGAAATTTCCATGACACGTCGTTACACCATACATCACTAACCCCTTGGAAGGAGTGTTGGATCCACTACTTACTCCTAAAAAAAAAAGATTACAGACTCTCAATGCTATGTCGAAGGAGTTGGGGTGAAAATTCATTTGCATGTACAAATGAGGGGGTATTTATAGCCAAGGGTAAAACTGACCCTTGTGGTTGTTCTACTACCCTCATGATTGTTTGACTTTCGTGAATTTTCGACTTTACATGACCCTTCAAACAATAAATGGGCCTCTTGGACTTCCACGTTACTATACATTGATTGACAGTATGGCCCACAGTAAAGATGTGGACAACATGGCTCATGACATGAATCAACATGACATTGATGGTACATTCGTGTTGTTGTTGGTGTACATGTCAAGCTATAGTGCTATTGGGTGATGGATGTCCTCATGGTGTGTCACAGCTTCACCTCCACATGGAAAATATTGTAGAGTCTTCGATGGTCGTTGGTCCGCCTGATGTTGCTCTTGCACGTTTCTCCTTGCTTGAATGTTGGAAGGCTTGAAAGTTTCATCTATTTACGAAAGGTGCATGTTTTTTCATCCATTCATCCATCCATGAGCACATGTTGCATGTTTTTCGTCCATCCATCCATAAAAACATCTTTGCATGATCATCTATTCGCGAGTATATCTCTTCGCATTCATTGTTTGTTCGTTTTTCCATGAGCACATCTTGCATGTTTTCTCGTCCATCCATCCATGAACACATCTTTCCATGATCATCCGTTCGCGAGCATATCTCTTCGAATTCATTGTTTGTTCGTCCGTTGGTGAACGTGTCCTTTTGCACGTGCTCCCTTCGTTCATCCCATTCATCATCGCGCCATGTTTGTTTGTGTACCTATACCTGCAGTCACTAATGTCGAGATGACATAGAATCCAAAAACCTCCTAGTCTACCATGATACATGATCATTTCGGATGTAGGTGACCGGGAGAGGTAATGAGGTGGTGAGGCAGGATGGAGGCTCTGGGCACTGCTGATGAAAATTGCACAAGAGTCGTTGGGTGATGAAGATGGTCAATCCAGATCGACAGTGACTATCTGTGAGGTCTATCTCAGCTGGAGGAAAAAACAACGCATTTTTTGAGAGTAACAATTTGGGTTACATGAAGGTTGGGCAGGAAAAATCTATGCAGATTCTAGAATGAGTGGCCAATGGGAGCTTGGCAGCCAAAACTGTACAATTCCTGGAGGGAACTGGCAACTGGCTGCCGGGACACTGGCAGAAAAAACTGTGCAATTCCTGGAGGGAACTGGCAGTCAGCTGTTGGGTCACTAGCAGCAAAAACTACGCAATTTCTGGAGGGAACTGGAAGTCGGCCGCTGGGAGCTTCTGGTGGGAAAATTTGTGTTGATGCTAGGAGGTTGGCCTGTTGATCACCTCTGTTCAGTTTCTGAGCTGAGCGGACTATTGGGCAGTAGAGGAATTTCTCATGAAAACTGCGCAATTTTCTTAGTGAGCATTCAGTCGACTGTCGAGAGGCTTGTCTAGAAAAACTATGCAATTTTCTGAGGGAGACGAGACAGGCACTGGATTTCTATCCGACCTGTCTGTGCAATTTTCTTAGTCAGTGGAGCGGGCAAGTTCTACAGTCTCTGCATAATTTTTTAGGGGATTCAGTCCCGGGGTGGCTACTGGGTGAAACTCTCTAGTTGACTAGCATGAAGGTTGATTGATTTTCTTGTGAGTAGTGCAGCTTTAAATGGCTAGCTTGGTGCTTCTACATTGTTCTAGGAGACAGTCGACCGAGTCAATAATGGGGTGATGGTTCTGCTGTCAGAGGGGAGTCCAGTTGTCATAACTTCAACAAAATTACACAGTGTGTGAACGAGTGAAAGATGCATATGTGATCTTGCAAACACACACCTACATGACTTGACAACGAGACAACTCAAACCATCCAGACGCACATGCTCAACATGACTAACCGATGGTGTGAGCGAAAATTACGACACTTGTGATTGATCATTGTTCGATCGTGATGACGCTTGTGCAAAAATGTGTGTGACTCAGTGTGTGAGTGCAATATATGTTTTCATATCGAGCACAACATGTACACACGAAGTGAAGACTTTGAGCATGACCAGAACATGGTCGCAAGCATGACATTGACCTCAACATCTAAAATCTTGGATGAAATGATAAAGCAAGGTGGGTGTGAAGACTCACATGAGCTCGCGGAGTGAACCCGAGTGTGTGCAGCCATCAAGTGAAATTCTCAAGGAAGGCTCTAAAATTGGGTGCATGCCAAAATTTTTTAGGTTGGTTGTAGCTACTACAACACTTGGCGACACACTGGTATAGCTACATCTTCTCTGTTTTGGTTCATTGCTTGCACAAGGCCTTGGTCTTTTGGGGAGTATTGAATCATTGTGTGGGTTGCTTCAGCTTCCCCACTTACCCTATGGACATACATGGTCCACCTTTTGCCAACTCAGTCAAACACAATCAAAAGTTCAACTTCATCACAGTGTTTCAAATTCAAGAAGGGTAGTTTAGCTCACGAGTTGAAGAGTTTCAGAGTATAAGTTTTCATCTCTAGTGTTTGTCTATTTCGAGCAGGCCTGGACAGTACCTCGGTGGAGTCACAAAGGAACACACACATTGCTCTACTACCAGCGAGCCTGGTCAGTACCCCGATGGAGTTGCATGCTTCACCTCTCTGCGCAGGAAGCCTTTCTCTTCTTTTGCCTTTGTATTTTTTTCAAGAGGACTGTGCACAGGCACTTATTATTTTTGGGGCGGAAGAGGGATCCCGACTTATTGAGCACAGAATAGTTTGTTCCTTCAAAGAAGCATGTAAGACCTCTTACATAGGTTTTCTCTTTAGATTTTTTCCTTCTCCACTTCTACTAGTTGGATGAGATTGAACACATAGAGCATAAGGCTGAGTACAGGCATGGGGTTTCCCAGCGTGGACACAAGTTCATGGTTGTACCAAAACTTCCCTTGCAGACGTTTCGTATTTTTCAGCAAGACTTCATCGGCCGAAGGTTATAACCAAGCATAAAGAAAACGGGCACAAGGTTGGCCAAGTGTTGCAGTGTCACAAGTCTCTTCAAATCTCAGCCACATACTCTATTCAAAAGCCAGAACGTAGTAGTTGGTAGCACTTATTTCCGAAAACAAAAATAGTAAGGTATTAAGCAACTCAAACAAATGAAAATAAAAATAGTTAGTGAAACAACCAAATGAAAATAAAGACAATTAATAAGGAAAACAAAATGAAACAACAAGCAGCAAGTAGACTATGTACATGGCGCGGGGCGTGGCCCGGCCTACTGGAAGTAGTGCTTGAGATCTTGGCCATCGATAGGAAGGTTGTCAATCCTCTCGTCAAGTGATTACAGATGATGTGTGTGTGTGCCAAGCTTCTCACAGACCAGTATAAGGCTACCAGGTTTCGCTACCGGAAGCTGGTGGTATCCCAAAAGACCTTTAAGTGAAGAAGACACTACTGCTTTAGATATTGCGTGCAACATAGGCTCTAATGATGGCACGAGATAGTTGTTTTTATTCCGAGCATGGCTCAAGTTTATGAAATCAATGCATAAGAAAATTTCCCCAGATTTATTACATGTAGAACTTAAATTAGAAACCCATGTATGATGACGAACTTTGTAAGTAATCCAGACATCCAAAATCTTAGTCATTTTTTTCTGTATAAGGAGTTCAATGACATATGTGTTTTACCTAGCTTTTTCTACAATGGCTTGGCTCCTCCTTTACCTGGAATCTCGTGTTGGATTATTCACGTGTCGTATGTACTCAAGTCGTCATCTTCCCATGCGGACACATCCCGGTATTGTTTAATCAAGCGGTCAAAAGCTTGTCACTGCTTAATTGAGATTGACTATCTTCAGATCATGATTTGTTCCCAGGTTTCTCTGTTTGTTCGTAGTGGTGGACCTATGGGTTCTGTTGTTTCTTGGCCCTTCACGGAGGTTCTGCAAGTCATAGAGCTTGTTTAGAGAAATTTCACCCTTGGGGATGGGGTTTCCTTTCTGGCCATCGACTGCAGTTTTCAGGGGCTTCTCGTGCTCATATTCATCAATTGTTGTGTCCTTGAAAGCATTAACATTGTTCATTGGGTGCAGTATCACTTTGAGTTTGACCACGTTGAGGCTAATGGCCTTTTGTAAATGCAACATGAGTTCTTCGTACTCAGCAACATTGTTTGTGCACTCGAACTCCAAGTGACTTGAAATCATGTGTTTTTTGTTGTTTGAGGTGATTCAGATACACCCAGTCCCTCAGTTGTCATGTGTCTTTTATCCATTAAAATACATGGCCCACAACTCATCTGTACACGAACCATTTGACGCACTTGCACTGTTGCTACTGTTGTTACTACTACTACTAATAATAATGTTACAATGTGCTATACATGTTTCATTACCATCAGTTGGGCAAGGAAGGAGTCCCAACTGCGTGTATGGTGAGGTTGGAGCTGGTCATGCAGGATAACACCCCAATGTTGTTTTTAGGATGAAGTTTCCAAACATGAGTTCTGCAAAGGCCAATGGTTTATTCTCACTATTAAGGGGGGTAACATTATGCTTCATATACCTCTCAGAAAATACTGGATTTGGTTTCATTTCCCTTTTACTAAAGCCACATGTGGGACCAATCTATAGCAAAATATTTGTCCAACTTGTTGGACCAATCTTTATTGAGTAGTAGACCATATGCTTCTGGTATGTCCACAACAACTATGTTGATGCATTGGCAGACTCTCCTATCATGATATAGTCGAATGATCATGTCTCGCAGTTCACCAATGGTTGGTACTCATGTTCCATCAAGTTGGATGATCCACACGGATGTCTCGCTCCATTGTGCATTAATCTTTTTCACAATGGAGATTGGCATGACATTGGCAGTCATGCCAGAATCAACCAAGCAGTTGTGAACATTGTAGTTAAAATTTCAAATGATAGTAGGAATGGAGGTCAACCTAAGTTTTCTTCTTCCATCTGCAGTATGTTGAGCACAGTGGAAATCAATTCGAGAGGTGTGCTTTCTACCTTGTTGGTAGAGGTTGCGTTGTCCGCTGCTATTTGTCCCAATGTGCATAGCAGGATGTCTCGTTGACTATGTATCTTAGCTAACTTGAATAAACTGATGTTCACTCGAGTTTTCTTCATGTCATCTACAATGTTGTAGTCCAGAGGTGGTAGACTCACTGAGGTTTCCAAGGTAGGACTGATGTTCGTGTTATTCGAAGGAGTGTTTTGCAGTTTGTTGCTCATGGAGGTACTCTTGTCCACCGCTGTCTTCCTGGACTTGTTTTTTGTTTTCTACTTTGGGGCGGCTAGAGGATCATCTTTCCTCAACATCAGTCTCATCTTTTCTTGTGCTTCCCCAAGTGTAAGGGGATCCCCTTTACTCCTAATATTGTAACAATCATTTTTCTTTTGGGGTTGCTTCTCGGTGTTCATCTTCGGCATTACTTGCAAGCATTGATATGTGTTCACCACATTCCTAGAACTTGATGCTTCTTCAGGTTAAACCTCTTCGTCATCATCAATGTCTTTTGGCTACTCCTTCATATTACTTTTCGCATCGAATGTATGACTGCATACAGAGCTTGCGACTCGCTTCCAATCCAAACAAGAGTTCTCGGGGTGATGTTCTTCATGGAATGAACATAACTTAGGATCTGTGCACTGTTTGACCTAGAACACAGAGTTCTGTGAAGTTTTTGGATCGAACCGATTATTGCTTGATGATATGCTTGCATGTCTCTGCCTAGGGGGATGGCTTCTTGCAAATGTGTTCGTTTTCCGTTGTTTAAGCTCGAACACTTCTATTGTCAAGTTCTTGATGAGGTGAGTGAGGGTTTCAATGTCGATTGCTTCCTTATCTCTACCCTTGCTCGCCATTGCTTGGGACTTCCTACTCACGTCTTTGGAGTCCTTTGTTGGTTCATCATCCTTGAAGACTCCAATCGCGCGTAGGTCTTTCTCAACAGCAAGAGCCTCTTCGCAGCTTTCCAAGAGAGCTTATTTCGCAGCTCGCTTGACGAACTGCACGATGTTGGTCGGAAGTGCAGACGTGTAGTAATCAACAGTGATGGAGTCATGAGGTTTAGTGTTCGCTGCAAACTTGTTCAATATGTGTGTAAACCTCTGATTGAATTCTTTTACTTTTTCTTTTCCCTCCATCTTTAGGGTTCCCAATTCTTTGAGTATCATGGTTGGGGTCTTGCCATCATCAAACTTTTCAAGTAACATGCGTTTGAATGCACCCCAATTTTGTATGGAGTTCGGTGGAAGGCTATGATACCATGCAGCTGCACGACCCTCCAAGGTACATCAAAACAATCTACATGCTACGTCATCATACCGCACCTCAAGGTTCTATAGTTGCACGTAGAAGTTGTCCAAATGGTCTTCTGCCATCACCATGCTGTCAGGGTTGAACTTGATGTTCATTCTCCCTGCTAGCTTTAGCATCTTGTGCAAGACACCCAAGAGAGCCAATGGTCCCTGAGTCATTCATTCTAGATTTGGGTCAGCCATCTCTTCTTCTTCTTCATCCTCCTCTCTTTTATAATCTGATGGTTCCAGCTCTGATTCTATTGGTTCATCTTCGACTCATCCTCCTCTATTTCCTTCCCCTCTGCCTCTTGTACCAGAGTCTGATCCCAAGATCATAAGGGCATCTCGTTCTCCTTGTCAGAAGACTAGAGGTTCCTCGCTGCCTTCAATAGCTTCTTCCAGACCTTCAAGTGTGGCAAGAACTGCTTCTTCCACTGATCATACAACAACCCTTGTGGGAGTGGCTTTGGGCTTTCTTGATGCGTATGGAAAATTTTGTATGCATGGGATCAGTCTGACTACTTTTTTAAACCAACGGGTGATGGGACAAATGGAGCGAAGGTGATGATATGGAATTTCATGTTCAATACTAGGAGGTGAGAATTAACCAACTGCAAAGTCGCATGTAGGTGAGAGGGAGTGCGAGTTACTACCTTGACCAGATGGTTGATGAATGAGTGTGAGAGGACATTTAGCCATATACAAATTGTTTCCCTCCTTCTAGCTATAGAAATGTTGACGGTGCTGAACCTACCAACATTCAGGGGATCACCTCAGTATGAAGTCCCAACTAGACCTCACATCATTTGGTGTGGGAGTCCCATCCAGTATGATGACTCGGTTGCCATTATCTTAAATATTTGCCTCAACTCTTGCTTGTCAGCACAGGAGAGTGGTTTGTTGTCTTCGAGAAGTGAGGTTTGTGTGCCTGGTGATTGCTAGTGTTACTTGTGTCAATGGTTCTTTCACTGTAAAGGGAGAGGGTGGGAGTGAGTCCCGAGTCGATTGGGAGGAAGCCAAACTTTGTTAGGAAGACACAACACAACAAGACGTGCACATCTTCTAGAAGAATAGTCTACACGGATGTGGTATTTATAACACACAAGGAAGGATAACACATACAACACTCAGCAGATGAGTCCACGCGAGTGCAACGGTTGTTATAGCAAGTTTTATGTGAAAGGTCTGTCTGATGTCCCGGGAGGTAGCCACCACGAGAAGGACAGCGTTAACATCATATACAACACATTTTCATTAATAGATTATGTATTACAACAAGTGAATGATTTCAACTGTTAAACACATGTTAAAGAACGTGCATTACAAGTGTTCAAGATTATCCTTACAATAGTTACAATACATGTGTGAAAATGTTTTGCCCTGTTAGCAGGCTTCTGAATTAAGTGAAGGTTCCAAGACAAATCGTCACACGATACATCACTAACCCCGTGGGCGGGGCATTGGAGCCACTACTTACTCCTCAAAGAAAATATTACAGACTCTTAAGGCTATGTGGGAGGAGCTAAGGTGAAAAGTCTTTTGGATGTACAAATGAGGAGGTATTTATAGCCAAGGGTGAAACTAACCCTTGTGGTTGTTCGACTACCCTCATGATTGTTTGACTTCCATGACTTTTTGACTTTACATGACTCTTCATACAACAATAGGGCCTCTTGGACTTCCATGTTACATTACAATGATTGACATTATGGTCCACAGTAGAGATGTGGACGACATGACAGTGCTAGTACATTCGTGTTGTTGTTGGTGTGCATGTCGAGCTATAGTGCTGCTGGGTGATAGATGTCCTCATGGTGTGTCAGAGTTTTACCTCTGCATGGAAAAGTGTGTGGAGTCTTCGATGGTTGTTGGTTTTCTTGATTTTTCTTTTGCACGTTTCTCCTTGCTTATATGTTGGAAGTCTTGACAGGTTCGTCTGTTCGCGAAAGGTCCATATTTGTCCGTCCATCTGTCTGTGAGCACATCTTCCATGTTTTCTTGTCTGTACGTCCGTGAACACATATTTGCATGATCATCCACTCGCAAGCATATCCCTTCGCGTGCATTATTTGTTTGTCCATTGGTGAACTTGTCCTTCTGCATGTTCTCCCTTTGTTCATACCATTCGTCATCACACCATGTTTGTTTGTGTACATATACTTGTCGTCACTCATGACGAGATGACATCAAATCCAAAAACCTCCTAGTCTGCCATGATATATGATCATTTCATATGCAGGTGACCGGGAGAGGTAACGAGGTTGTGAGATGGGATGGAGGCTCCAGGCACTACTAATGAAAATTGCACAAGAGTCAATGGGTTATGAAGATGGGCAATATGGATTGAAAGTGATTGTCCACAGGGTTTGGCTCAGCTGGAGGAAAAAACTGCGCAGTTTTTGGGAGGAACAATCTGGGCTACTTGAAGGTTGAGTAGGCAAAATCTACGCAATTTTCGGAACGAGCACGAAGTGGGAGCTTGATAGCCAAAACTGTGCAATTCCTGGAGGGAACTGGCAGCTATCCTGGCAGCAAAAACTGCGCAATTCCTGGAGGGAAATGGAAATCAGCTATCGGGAGATGTTGGCAGGAAAAACTACACTGATGTTTGGAGGCTAGCCTATGGATCACCTCTATGCAGTTTCTGAGCTAAGAAAACTACTAGGCAGCTAAGGAATTTCTCATGAAAAATGCGCAATTTTCTTGGTGAGCAGTTGGTTGACTGTTGGGAGGCCTGGCTGGAAAAACTGTGCAATTTTCTAAGGGAGACAGGGACGAGCAATGGGTGTCTATCCGGCCTATTTGCGCAATTTTCCTAGTCAGTAGAGTGGGCAAGGTCTGTAGCCTCTATGCAATTTTTGAGGGGATTCAGTGCCGAGGTGGCTCTAGGGTCAAACTCTCTAGTTGACTAGAATGAAGTTTGATTGATTTTCTTGCGGGCAGCGTAGCTTGAAATGGCTTGCTTGGTGCTTCTGCGTTTTTCTAGGAGAAAGTCGACTAATTCAATAGCGGGGTGATGGTCTGGCTGTCAGAGAGGAGTCTGGTCATCAGAACTTCAGAAAATGGCTAAGTGTGTGAATGAGTGAAAGATGCATATGTGATCTTGCAAACACACACTTACATGACTTGATGAAGAGACGACTCTAACCATCCAGATACACATGCTCAACATGACTGACCGATGGTGTGAGCGACAAGCGTGACACTTGTGATTGATCATTGGTTGACTGTGATGACACTTGTGTGACAGTGTGTGACTTCATGTGTGAGTGCGATAGATGTTTTCATAGTGAACACAACATGTACACACAAAGCGAAGACTTTGAGCATGCATAGAACATGGTCGCAAGCATGACATTGACCTCAACATGCAAAATCTTGGGTGAAATGATCAAGCAAGGTGGGTGTGAAGACTCACATAAGCTCATGGAGTGAACTCGAGTGTGTGCAACCTCTTAGTCCTTACAATCTCCTAGGCTGAAAAGGAAATCGAAAAGGGTAACCTCAAACCACTTCATCTCAGTAGCTAGCCCTACTGAGCATGAGAGGTATCTCTCTAAGTCTCTTATCAGTGATATGACTTTAAAGCAAATGAATTTTAGGCTAGATATGTGTATTTGTTTGTTTTTTGTGAAAATTTTGGTTTTTAGGGTTTGCTGAACTTAGGGTTTGGAGACACAAATAGGTCTAGGCTGTAGGACTGCAGGAGCAAATATGAGAAGGAGCTAGATATCAAAAGCCATGGTGTATTTTGAATATTGTCAGTGTAGTATAGAGGATATAGTATGGAAGAAACTAATGAGCATAAATAAACATGATATCATTAGCTTAGGGAGACATACACATAACTATGAAAACCAAATAACAGAGCTCGAAAAACAAGAATTCTATGTATTTTACTGTAAGGCATCCATAGAAAGAAGAGATATAATGTAGATAAAAATGTTTATACCATTAGAAAACAAAAATAATGAAGTACAAGCACCATGAACTCACTGGGATAGAGTTCCTTGAAAATAGCTACAACCTGTCTCTGTATTCGCTGAAAAGATGATTACATGCAAGCTTCATTCACAAAAAGTTCAACCCTCTTCTCCTAAAGAGAAATGATACATATATACTCTCTTATACCACTTTCCCACCTTCAGGAGTCAAATTCCTTGGTGGAGGAACTAACTCCAAGATTCTCTCAACCAACAGGTGAGAGTGAGAAGGTGAAACTCAAACACTTCATGGAGAGTTTGTTCAAGAGTTTTCTTCTTTTATGAGGCCTAACCTAGCCTCGAAACTAGTTCCATTACATAGAGAATCTTGACTTTCACTGAGTCAAACTAGAAACTAGAAATTTACATAGTGAAATTTACAATTTAAAACACAGAAAAGTGCAAAAGCATAGCGTCGAATTTGAGCTGCTTTTTAGGTGCCTTCTAGGGGTCAAAATACAAAACTGAGAGAATGGTCAACTACCCCTTCACTTTCCTGAAATTTTTTAAGTTATGAATTTTGACCATGGGAAAGCCTTCAAAAATCCATTCTCCCAAGGTCGCTCCATAAGCGCATCACCTGTCAAAAAATGGTCTAGAATGCTAATTTTTGCCACTTTTTTGCCTTTTTCTCCAAAACAGAGTCACCTCTGCAAAATCTGAGCAAATGGGTTTTTATGGGATGGAAATATATCTCCAAAAATGTATACCTTTCCTCAAATGGAGGCCTGAGGAAAAAGCACGGTGCCTTGCAGCTGATTTTCTGAATTTAGACCAAAATTTCTCAAAAAACTCAAAATGCTCAGAATTTGCTTAAATTTGGAGGGAAGGTATAAGAATATGTTTTTTAAACCTTCATATATTCTTAAGCAAGCATCTCCAAGTTTCCCTCATCCTTTTGGTCTTTTTTTACCTCCTTGTGCTTTTTTTCAAGTTGCTTTACTTTGACATTGGCGATCATGTTTTGAGCTTGGTAGTGGTGCGCCATGTGTCTAGGCAACTGATTATCCCTATTTTCCTTCTCAAGGAGCTTATCCAAGTGTTCATTTACCCTATTTATCCAATATTCCTTATCTTGATGAACTTCAAGGGAAATCATATCCTCTAGGTCAAGGTCCTCATTCAACAGAATTTGTTCTTGCTCTTCTTGCAAAGCTTTCTTGAGGCCTCTTGTTCTTGGTCTTTGCCTTTTTCCTTTCCCCTTTGATGCTTCAGTCTCACTTGATTCCATGATCTCCTTACCTTTGCCAACTTGTTGCAATAACTTGGCTTTTTCCTTTTCTAGGATCAACTCTTTTGCTTTGAGCTGACTATTTTCCTATTCAAGGAATGATATGACATATTTTTCTCTTTCCAAATTGATTTCTAGCTCCTTGATTTGATAGTCCTTATCCTTGATTGTTTGTCGCATGTTTGAAGTCTAATCCTCAGTCTTTGAATCAACCAATTCAAACTCGTGCTGAACTATGTCTTTCTCTTTGTTTGTCAGTTCCTCCTTTGTCGATGAAGAAGGCTTGGACCCTTTCTCTCTATGAGAAGTAAACACAAGCCTTTGTCCTTTATTATACACTTTAGTCACCTCACGTTTGGGTAGCTGAGTCTTATCCACTGTTTTTCTAGAGGACCCCACGTCTGTTTGTTGTTTTGGCACACTAAGAGACTAAGATGCTGCATTTGCTTCATGCCATTTCAGGGCTGCTTCCGAAAAGGCTTCCCAAGCCATACCTTTCTCTGCCAGCTGGTAAAGGACAATGGTTTTGATTAGACTATGATGAAACAAGCTTGGGGAGTGCTATTTTTCCTTTAATTGTATTTTTTCAAACATTTTGGAAATTCTCTTGAATAGGTAGTTACACATGTTAAGTGGCTTTTGAGAGGTGAAATGCATCAGGAGGCGAATATGATAAGCATACAACCTGGAGAATATACCTTCACAAGTGAAGAACCTCATTAAATTCTTCATCAAAGGGGCATATTTCTCCAATAAATATCTAAAAGGCATGATGTGAGTATGTGTTTCTCTGTATGGCGTCTTTAAGAAAGGCTTGTAGTATTCAAGATCTAGGCTCATTCCTTCGAACCAATATTCACCATTGTTCGGTAACCCTGTTGCAAGTGAGATGGAGGTCACTGAAAAATTGAACTCAACACCAACGAAGGCAGCAGTTTCTCCTTTCAGCTGAGTTTCCACCCAATCTATTAATTGCTCATGCAATCCCACCTTGCTCAACCTTTTGCAAAATTCCAGGCAATGAACATCCTCAAAGCATTATTTGATGAAATTATAGGAATTGATTTCATTACAGTCTGATGGTTCATATCTGAGGATCTTCCCTCCTTTATGTTATCTTTTTCTCTCTGGCGAAGATTCTGCCTCCATGATGACACAAAGTCCTAGCAGCAGGCAGCGAAAAATAAAATGTGATGTGTGAATGGAAATGAAGTGATATGAATGTGATTTTTGACAAAATGATTGTTAGGATATTCCGACACATAGGAAATAGTTAAGTTCAACTTGGTCTAGTATAGAGTTAGGTATAGAGTTAGGTAAAGTGTGTTTCTTTACCGTTGTACATTTTGTAACTTACAATCCGACGGTCACGATATGTAGTGATCCGACGGTTCATTCTCTCCTCGGTATTACCGACACTTGATCCGTGGCTTGACACCCGATTGGTCCATGAATTCTATTTAAAGCGCATGGAGGGTCATTTGTAGGTTAACCGTGCATGAGAGAAGCTTATGTAAATTTTCATTCTTTTATTAATAAATTGCCTGTAGTAGCCACGTTGGCGCAGGCAGTGGACTGTTTCCCTCTCTGAGGGTTTTAACCACGTCAAAATACTGGTGTATTGATCTGTGATCTGTTTGTGAGCGGTGTCCTTCTGGTTTTCTGTCTGAGGAACTTACCCTGTAAATTCCTACATGGTATCAGAGCTATTTGAGGGCCGCGTCCGTTGGTGATCCAAATCTGAAGCCGGTAGAACTGCATGCGGCTGTCGTTTCCTAAATCTACTGTTTCTGACTGCTTTCGGGCCGAGAGGACTGCTCTGTTGTGTTCGGAGCATCTGTTCCAGTGAGGAACCCCTTTCGTTTCACGCGAAAAGGTTTCCGGTAGCCC